>JAYJMJ010297618.1:0-10264 GCA_036873875.1 Laminaria ephemera | reverse complement strand
ACGCATCGTGCTCAAGCTTGGGCATGCCTTGGACGCAGGCCATCCGGTTCACGAAGCCATCGTGCACATGAAGGAGCGATTGGAAGCGCTTTCGGGCGGCGAGATGACGATCGACATTTATGGGGGAGCCGTTCTTGGCTCAGAAACGCAGTGCATCGAACAGCTTCAAAACGGTTCGCTCTCGTTGACTAAGACCTCTGCGGCCGTGATTGAGAATTTTGTTCCCGAAATGGCCGTGTTTGGTTTGCCTTATGTCTTCCGGAACGAGCAGCATTTCTGGCAAGTGCTTGATAGCGAGATTGGGTCGCGGCTGTTGCTCGAGGGAGAGTCAAGATTTATCCGTGGGCTCTGTTACTACGACAGCGGTAGTAGAAATTTCTATAGCAAATCGCCGATTCGCAGTCCCGAGGAATTACAGGGTAGAAAAATTCGAGTGATGAACAGTGCTACCGCGATTGAGATGGTCGAGGCAATGGGCGCAGCACCGACTCCGATCGCATGGGGAGAGCTCTATTCGGCCCTTTCGCAGGGCATTGTCGACGGAGCGGAAAACAACTTTCCCACCTTTACTGCGACCAAGCACTACGAAGTCTGTAAGCATTTCACGCTCGACGGGCACACACGCATTCCCGATATGCTGCTAGTCGGAAAGAAAGCATGGGATGGGCTTTCTGCGCAGCAACAGCAATGGTTGCAAGCGGCTGCGGATGAGTCGGCAGAGATTCAGCGCGAGCTCTGGGCAGCGGCGACCCAACAAGCAAGAGAAAAAGCCGAGGCGGAGGGGGTCACGGTTTACGAAGTCGATGTGGCGGTTTTTGCCGACAAAGTGGCGCCCATGCTGGATCAGGTTTCCGATCCGACGGTCAAAAAAACGCTGGCCGCAATGCGTAAGGTGGGAGCTGATGAGTAAGCCAGAAAAGCCAATGGGTTCGAACGAGCTAGTCTCCACCGGAGCACTACAACGCCTCAACTTGATTTTGGTCCGGGCGTTGGAAGTGCTGGCGATCCTTGCTTTGACTGCGTTGGTGCTGGACGTCGTTTGGGGTGTGGTGACACGCTATGTGTTGGGCGAGCAAGCAAAATGGACAGAGGAACTGGCGAGGTTCCTATTGATTTGGGTTTCGATGTTGGGTGGCGCTTTAGCGTTTCGACGTCGAGATCACCTAGGCATCGATCTCTTGGTCGGCTCCATGCACACCGACGTAGCCAACGGTATGCAACGGCTAAAACAAGGGATTGTGGTTTTCGCTGCCATCGCGGTTTTTCTTTATGGCGGAGGCCGCATCGTTTTTGACGCGTTAGCCGCAGCGCAAACCACGCCCGCATTGGGATGGAAAATGGGCTACGTCTACTCAGCCGTTCCGCTGGCCGGGATCTTTATCCTGCTCTTCGCCGTCGAAGAGATGCTCGCTCCCGATTCCGCTTCAAAACTAAACAGTTTTGAGGAAGAAGCGGATGCTATGACTCGCTTGGCAAGCGAACAGCCAGCAAGCGAGGGATCTTAATGCTCGAAGTCGCCGTAGTTCTTGTGGTTGTCTTTGTCGTCTTGCTGATGATGGATGTTCCGATTGCGATCGCGATGATCCTCGCGGCATTCTTTGCGATCGTGGTCGAAGGCTCGTCCGATCCTGGCGTCGTCCTGGCTTTTAACCTCGCCAACGGAGTCAACAGTTTCGCTCTACTCGCCATTCCGTTCTTTATTCTCTCTGGCAACTTGATGGGCCGAGGCGGGTTGGCTCGGCGATTGATCGACTTTACCAGTGTTTTGGTCGGAAACGTGCCTGGCGGCCTGAGCTACGTAAATACACTGACTTGCATGCTGTTCGGCTCGATTTCCGGATCATCCGTGGCTGCGGTGTCATCAGTAGGCGGATTCATGATTCCAGAAATGAACCGCAAGGGATACGACCGCGACTTCAACGTTGCGGTCACGACCACGGCTGCCACGACGGGGCTAATGATTCCGCCGAGTAACGTCATGATCGTGTACTCGGTGGCGGCTGGCTCGGTGTCGATCGCGGCGATGTTCATGGCTGGGATCATCCCCGGCGTCTTGACCGGGCTGTGTATCATGTTCGCCGCCGGCGTGGTCTCGCTGATGAAAGGCTTTCGCGGAGAAGACATTCAGATTCCAAGCTGGAAACGCTGGACGGCTTTGGGAGTGATTGGTGCAGGGATTGTCGCAGTTTTGTTGCTGAAATCTGTTCCCGGTGCAAATTTTGGATTGGTGGGAGATAAGATAGTTGCAGGTCAATTGAGCGGCCTGTTCAATGATCAAGCGTTGGCGTCGGCGTTGATGGTTGGGATGTTGCCACTTGCGATCATTGCGGTTTGCCTAGTTTGTTTCGAGACGTTTCGCCGGGCGTTTCTAACGCTGCTGATGGTCGTGATCGTGATCGGAGGGATCTTGGCCGGTATTTTTACTGCGACCGAAGCCGCTGCGATTTCCGTGGTTTACGCATTTGCGCTCTCGGTGATCCTTTATCGTCAGATTCAGCTCAAGGAGCTGCCCGGGATCCTGCGAGATACCTGCATTACTTCAGCGGTTGTCATGTTTTTGATCGGAGCCAGCGCGGGGCTGAGTTGGATCATGACTCTCGCTAACATCCCGCAAACGGTCAGCGCCGGGTTGCTAGGGCTCTCGGACAACCCAATCGTAATTCTGATTGCCATCAATATTTTATTGATCTGCGTCGGGACGTTTATGGACATGACGCCGGCAATTCTGATCTTCACGCCGATCTTTCTGCCAGTAGTGCAGGAGCTTGGCATGCACCCGATTCACTTTGGCATGATGTTGATCGCAAATCTCTCGATCGGTTTATGCACGCCACCAGTGGGGACTTGCCTGTTTATCGGCTGTAAAGTCGGCAAGACAACGATCGCCAACGTCGTCCGCCCGATGCTCCCGTTTTACGGAGCGATGATGGTTGCGCTGTTGGTGATTACCTATGTGCCTAGTATTTCTCTTTGGCTTCCGGTTCAAGCGGAGCAGATCAAGCAAGAAGAAGTCGACCAACTGGAGTTTCTGACTCCTTTGAATCGTCAGGGCGAGACTGGGCCGACGAATTAGTCCCGACCCGTCGCGTGATTTTTGAAGTTGCTCTAATACAAGCCCGCAGCGCAAGCGATTGGATGGGCATTTTGGTGCACTCGCTTGCGCGTTTGATGTTGCGCTTTTCGCAAATATCCCGATAGGGATTACAGCTATTAGCCGGCAATAAGCGAAGCGCCATTGCCGGTTACCTTTCAAGCCAAAGCTGATCCCGGAGGGATCACAGCGGATTTGCTGCGATCCCTTTAGGATCGAAATCTTGGGGAAATCAGACTTCCGTAGGTGTTCGCTGCGCTCGACCTACGGCTAATGGCTGTAATCCCTCCGGGATAAAATATAGCGCAACATCAAAACGCGCAAGCGAGTGTGCTCAATGCCTGTAAATATGGACTCGCTTGCGCTTCGAGCTTGTATTAGTGCAACTTCAAAACGTGCGAGCCGTGCCCAAGTAGTCCTCGCGCCCTTACAACTCATCGACGCCCTGTTTTTGTTACAGCCAGTCTCGGTTCCTCAGCCAGACCGATTGGTAGAACCGGCAAGGTTTAACACCGACTGTCTTCCGGGACTTATGAACGATCGAGGCTGTCGTAGTGTCTTTGTAGATGCTTCCACCTAACGTTTGCGTCTTGCGTTTCAAAAATTGTATTTAGCGCAAAGACGCAAAAGTACGACGCTGCAAGCAACAGTGTTCGCTGAGCATAGATGCACCTCCGCCCATTTAAGAAACGCTACCTAACCCAATGGCATTCACCTTAGAAAGATTCTGAAGGGATAACAGCTATTAGCCAGTGGTTTGAGCGTCGCAAACACCACCGGATCTTGTAATACCGTTGGTTTGGCCAAGCTTAGGGCATACTCGTTGACGCTTATCATCCATTATAGGACTGGAAAAACGCGATGGGCTCTTCGAATAGATTGTAGAACATGGGTTTCGATTCATCGTCGTGCGTGAAGATTTTATCGTCGTTATATACTTCCAGCATCTTCTTGATGTAACGCTTCAAACCCGGTTCGCAATTCGACAGGGCTCTGCCCAAAATCTCTTGGGCCTTCTCGAAGTCTCCTTCCAACGCTCTCAATTGAGCAAAAAACATAGCTTCGGCTCCACGACAATTTGGGGGTGGGCCAATGGCGACAACCGATTTCGGATCCCAGGCTTTACGAACTTTTTCATCAGGCGAGAAAATCGCGTGCCAGCCTAAGCGAAAGGTTGCCCAGTTCTGAGGTCGTGAAAACTCATTCCGGCCAAAAATATTTGGCATCAAGACCAGCTCGGGCGATTCATCACGAGCCGCCTTTTCGTACCATTTCAATGCCTCCGACAGCCGCCCCAGTTGCTCGTGCGCGTCGCCGATGTAAAACCCGGCTAACGTTTCTGGGACTCCAAGCTTGATTGCCTGATCGTAGACTTCGAGAGCTTCGTCGAAATCGCTGGCCTGGTGGTGCGCCATCGCCAGCCAGAATCGAGACCACCGATCGGTTTTCTGTTCGGCAACTTGTTGGGCGTAGTATTCAACCAGCTTCCCTGCATCGCGTCTATCAAACGGCGGAGCTCCGCTTTTCCATTTCTGAACGCGTATATTTGATAGCGAAACCACGCCCCGTCCCGCAAGCAAGCTGGGCTGCCTTAACTGGAAGTAAGCGTTTGGTTCGCCCAAATCCCACATTCGTGAGCGAAAGCGAAAAACGCCGTCGGTAAAAAGTTCGAAATAACCGGGGGCCACATGAAGCCGGTAGCGAATGGTCCTGGAGGGCAATTCCAGACGGTAAGTATGCTGCTCATCTTTGCGATCCCCGGGGCCAAACAAAAACGCCGACTTGGCCATTTTTCGGCCATTGATCAATACGTTTTCGTTCTGGAAAATATTCCTGGCGGCACCAACCGAAAGCCATGAATTTCGATATTTGCCGATAAATAACGCGGGCGCAAAAAAGTCCAGGTGTCTTTGCGGTAAGCCTTCCGGATACTCCATTTCGAATTCGACGATTTTTTCCCCAGGCGTGTCAACCAGGGAGTTTAGCGCACAGCTGAGGATCCCGTTTCGATTGTCAATCTTTACAGTGTTCGGGGACTCGTACACAATTTGCGAAACGTCACAACTCTGCCATAGCAGGAATCCTGGATCGAATTTGAGTGAGATTTTTTCACCCCGGTCGAACGCCGATTCCAGCAAGACCTGCTGCCTGGCTCTTTCAAAAAACAGGCGGCCGACGCTGTCCGAAATTTCTTCCAAAATGCGTTTGGTCAATGCCAGAATTCGGATCCTGTTCTTTCTCCGATCTGTCCGAGAGTTTCCCATCAGCCGATTCAGTTCCATCGCTTCGACTTGAAATTCGCTGGTCATCGCATACGAGTCGCATCGCAGGGCATCGAACGTGGAGGTCACGCCAAAGCGATTGGCCGCGATTCGACTGTATTTTCCTGCCAGTCGTTCGTAGGCGTCGTGGGACGTTTGCATGTCGTCGATGCTGGAAGCGAGCAGCGCTTTGGTGGTTAACATGTACGCCTGATCAAAGATTTCATCGTCCAAAGATAAGGTGCGTCCTTGAGCCAAAAGATCGTCAATTGCCGTGATGACTTCTCTCACGAAGTCATGGTCTTCGACAATCTTTTTGCGTTCTTCTGTCTCAAGATCAGCTTCGTTTTTGATCTTGAAGTAGCACATGGGCAGCACAAAGGCTGCGGCATTGGTGCGATTCTTGTTCGCATGCAACTTGGCAAATTCGATCATTTCCTCGATCGAGCCTCCTGCTTGTGGAGTCAATGAATACAATCGTTGCCAATAGGCGTCACAATAATCGGGTCGATGAGCGATCGCTTTTTCGAACCATTCCTGGCAGGTCTCGTCGTTATCACCTGAACGAACGAAGTCGATCAGCAATCCCGCAGACGCGTCACAATTCGGGTTGGCGTCATGGGCATAAGTCAGCAACGCCTCGCCCTTTTTCTGAGAGCTGGCTATCCAGTCCAGAGTTTTCTGGGTTGGTCGCGTCGTCAATGCCAAGCGATTTGTTCCCGCGGCCAAGAGTCTAGCCTCCCGACGATCTTGCATGACCAGGCCGGGCAAGCGCCCAAAATCAAGCGTCTCCATGCTTCTACGATCGAAAACCGCAATATATACATCCGGGTTTACAACGATATCCTGCGTAGGGTAGACAGCGTAAGTCAGGTCCAGAGACACGATGGGTTCCATTAGCATATTAGACTGGCCTGCAGGAACGGTTGGGCTGAATCGGCCGAGGTCGTCAAACGTATCAACATCGAATACCTTGCCATTTGTCTCATAGATACGTCTATCCTCACCTATTTCGATCTCGGTATTAAATCCGCCACCGAAGCCATTGGATTCAAGAATCAATTCAGTGTTATCGATTCGGAATCTTTGGCTTCCCGCGCCACTGTTGTGATTGTTTGCGGTCACCAATGTCAATGCGTCCGCAAAGGCAATTGAATTCGCGGGTTTGGATGTGTCATATGCCACTGATTCATCACCAAAAAATATCTCAAGTTCGCCGCGTTCGGTAGTTCCAACGGGAGACTTTGCGATCGCAACATGGTCGGCTCGGCCGGGACGAACAGCAATGTCTGCTACGCGGGCTTCGTATCTGCCACTGTGCGAACTCAGAGATGCAATGTCGCTCAGGTAGCCATCGGAAGGCTGCCACCAACGAAATCCATTCTCTCCATCAACCCCCACGTAGACCCTACTGCTGTCGGAAGAGATCGCGATTCGATTCGGATTGCGGCCCACGTCGATTGAGCTAAGGATTGTTCCATCGTTCGGATTGACGGTGACGATTGAGTTGGCCAGCGTGACCGCATTAGAAGGAACGGTCGCATAAAGAACGTCGCGCTTTCGATCATAGACGACATCTCTTACTTGCTGATCGATTGTGAAAAACGACATCGAATTAAGTTGGTCTTGCCCGGAGACATCAGGGAGTAGGCCGAAAACGATGACAATCGAAATACCGAAAGGCAATAACATTCTCATCAGCAATCTCATTAAGTGAGAGGGGGAAAGTAACCAAGAGACAAGTCAAAAATAGCCAGCTCGTGAACCACTGTCAACCAAATTTGGCCGCTCGACTATGAGCAAGAATGGGCGACACCCGGACGAAACGCTGTTTGAGCATGATCGGACATGCATAAAAAAGGCTCGCCGAGATAGCGAGCTTTTTCGGTTGCAATTCGGCCGTCGGAGATGTCGAGAAGGGAATTTGATATGAAAAAACCCTCCTTGGCTTGTGAGCCAGGAAGGGCATTGTTTATCTCGCCAAGCGAGGGCTCGAAACCAAAGTTTTTCGCAGGTATCGTTCCACTAACCGGTGTCTGAATTTGCCTCTGTAATTGAACCTGTTGCACCAGTTTATCGCCGAGATGGTGGCCTCTTATTGGCTTAAGATTTCGATGAATGGTGAGATGTCCAAGAAGTCGACGACTGTACTCAGGTCACAATCCGCTTCGGCTTGAAACCCTCCAGCGGATAGAAGCGTAATGAACGGAGAGATGTCTAAAAAGTCAACGACACCGTCTAAGTTGACATCTCCCAGTAGAACATCGGTAACATCAGCAACTACGCCTTCAACCTTAAGATTGTCAAAGTACATTCCATAGTTGACTCCGGCACTAGTGATCCTGATCTCAGCGATGTTGGCAGATGTGACCGCATCATAGTTGATCACTCCGGCAAGACTGAAGGGGTTGGCAGCGTTACCCTGCTGCGTCGTAAAAAAGTCGAAGCTGGAATCTCCGATAGTTAGAGACATGTGTGAATCCTTAAGAGCATCAAATTCAACCGAGTTGAAATCTGATCCCCACCAAAAGCTGCCTGGAGGGCCCCCGAAGACCAAGTTTCCGCCGGCAAGTGTCGCATAACCCGGCCGTTGTCGGTCGGCGCCACCATTCCCGAACGCATTGGAATCGCCAATCACTAAGCGGACTACAATGTTTCCATTTGAATCCATGGCGTCCACATAGATCGTCTTGGTAAATCCATCGGTCCTGCGAGCTGCAACATCGAAATCAAGGCTGACTGTATTGCCATCGGCGAGCGACAATGTGTCGGTAAGGTTCAACGTCAGGTCAAGTGTCGTCGAACCTTGATCGAGCAACACAACGTTGTTCCCGTTTGTCGCGTCGGGTGCGCCTGTCACAGGGACAATCGAAGGCGTCGCTGAGTCAGCAACCAAGGTCATTGAGCCAATCTCTGCGGTCAAATCACTATCTTCAAAGTCGTTGCTGAAAACAACAACTTGAGCATTCGTGTTAGTAGTAAGCACGAGCGCGGCAAACGCCGCACAGGTCATCGCAAATAACGATTTTTTATTCATTGTCAGTCCAAGGAGAAAAGTAAGTAGCTTGTAATTTGATTTGGTCGCCAAGTTTAGTTGCGAGTGCGACTTTTGACAAGAAACAACTAAGGTTTAGAAGTTCATAATGGCAATCTTTGAGACGCTATAGGCATTCTAGGAGCCGTAGTGCGGCTGCCATTGAGGTGGCAAACTCAGAATTTGACATAAATCCAGGCATGAAAAAGCCCTCCTTGGTTTTCACTGGCCGTGAACCAAGGAGGGCATTATTTATCTCGCCAAGCGAGGGTTCGAAACCCAAGTTTTTCGCAGGCAACGACACGTTTTCAAACTTAACAATCGGCGTCAATATTAGTGCCGGTGTGATACCGATCCACCAACTATATCGGCGTGATGGTAGCCTCTTACTGATTGGATAAGACTACGATGAATGGTGCGATATCCAAGAAGTCAACGACTCCATCGACAAGACAATCCGCTTCGGCCTGAAACCCTCCAGCGGACAGAACTTCAATGAATGGTGTGATGTCTAAAAAGTCAATGGTACCGTCCAAGTTGACATCCCCACACATCGCAGGGGGAGTGTCATCAACAACGCCTTCAATCTTAATATTGTCATAGTACATTCCATGGACAACGACGCCGTTTGCTGGGTTCACCCAGCTAGTGAGTTTGATCTCAGCGATGTTGGCAGAGGAGACCGCTTCATAGTTAGGAACTCCAGCAATACTGAAGGGGCCGGCAAATGCCGCCTCTGAAGAAAAGTCGAAGGTGGATTCTCCGATAGTTAAAGTAATGTGTGCATCCCGTAAAGCATCAAATTCATCCGGGCTGGTATCTGCACCCCACCAGTTCTGGCCTGGAGGGCCTCCAGGCACGAAGAGCAAGTTCCCGTCGGCACTAGTGGCATAACCTGGACGTTGTCGGTCGAAGCCACCATTGCCGAATATATTGGCATCCCCAAGCACCAAGCGGGTTACGATGTTTCCATTAGAATCCATGGCATCGACAAAGATTGTTTTGGTAGTTCCATTGATCCGGCGAGCCGCAACATCGAAATCTATGGTGACTGTATTGCCGCCGGTAAGCGACAAGGTGTCGGTAAGGTTCAACGTCAGGTCGAGTGCGATCGTACCTTGATCGAGCAATGCGACGTTGCTTCCGAGTATCGCGTCGGGACCGCCCGCCACAGGGACAATTGAAGGCGTCGATGAATCAGCAACCAAGGTCATTGAGCCAACCTCGGCATCCAAATCACCATCTTCAAAGTCGTTGCTGAAAGCAATAACTTGAGCATTCGTGTTAGTTGTAAGCACGAGCGAGGCAAACGCTGTGCAGAGTATCGCAAAAAACCAATTTTTATTCATTGTCAGTCCAACGGGAAAAGTGAGTAGCTTGTAGTTGATTTTGGTCGATCTGATTTTACTTGCCGATGCGACTTTAGACAAGGAATTTAACAAGTGGATGGGCGAAGGGGGATCCTAAGTTTTCGAAAGGCAACGACACGTTTTCAGCTCAACGGTCGGCGTCAGTAGTACCGGTGTGAGACCGTTTTCAGCAACTTCTCATCGCCGTGATTGGTGGCCTCTTATGAACCGCTTAAGATTGCGATGAATGGTGAGATATCCAAGAAGTTAACGGTTCCATTGGGATCACAATCCGCTTCGGCTTGAAACCCTCCAGCGGACAGAAGTGCAATGAATGGTGCGATGTCTAAAAAGTTAACGACGCCGTCTAAATTAACATCTCCACATAGCACATTGGGACCGGCAACAATCTTGACGATACCGTCCGAACTGAGTTGACTGAAGTCCCATTGCCCCTGTGTCAAACTTGGAGTCGAGAACGTATCAAACTCACCAGAAAGCGATCCAAAATCAATGATATTGAATTGGT
>JAYJMJ010297589.1:0-10265 GCA_036873875.1 Laminaria ephemera | reverse complement strand
CCTAAGCCAACCAAACAATGTTGTATGCCTGTAAAAAGCCCACTCCGAAGGAAAGCCTTGTATATATATATATATATCGACGTGTATGATATGAAGCTACGGCTGTTTCCTATGCGGTCCGATTTCGAGCTTAGATTCATATTTTTCGATCCCAAAAATGAAAGCACCTGCTTGTGCGGTCCGAATGTGCAAAATTGGATCGGAAAAAATCTGATTTGAGAATCCGACGGCCCAATTCGTCAGATTTTGGCCCAAAATCCGACGACTTGGATCATCAGATTTTCAAATCGAAAAATGGCATTGTCTCTAAATTCAAGATGTCATGCACGCAGCACGCAGCAGCAGCAGCAGCAGCA
The DNA here is from genome assembly GCA_036873875.1 of Laminaria ephemera. NCBI lineage: Eukaryota > Phaeophyceae > Laminariales > Laminariaceae > Laminaria > Laminaria ephemera. The sequence continues at coordinate 9,909 of JAYJMJ010297589.1, read as the reverse complement.
GCAGAACGGTCGATGAGTTGGATGAGGACACAGCGACGTTGCCTCGCGCCACAGTCGGCGGCCGGCGCGTCTCTTCGCGGCCAGACTACAGTCGGCTGGCGCGGGCTCGGGCCTAGAGACCAAGAGAAGCCCACTCGGCGCTTGCCTCTCCGTGGGTACGTACTCGTACCAGGTACGTACTCGTACCATAGACTACATACAGCAGCTGAGCAGCAGTCAGTTAGCGCGCGGGGTTCGGATGCTTTATAGTCAAAAATACAAAATACCAAGACAGGTTGGGCGGTTGGGCGCACTCGGAACGCGGCTTCGCCGCCACACTAGAGGCAGTCAGCGTGGGCTCGGACGCTTGGGTCTGACGCCCAGTGCAGCACACTAGGCGCTTCTCTTCGCGGCGCCAAACCAAACAGTTGGTTGGCCTTCAAACAGTTGGTTGGCCTTTGGTGGAATCTCTGGGCGCACGCTCTGACCCAACTTCAAATATATCCGACTTGTTCTCTCACAAGAAGACCCTTTCGATTTCCGAACTACACAGCTGAAAATCCGATTTGGTCAAAATCTGAAGCTCAAAATCTGAACCGCGTAGGAAACAGCCTAAAATGCCTTCGTACCAGTAGACTATGAGTCTATCTTATTTCCCGCATATAAAAATCAGACGAATCCGCTCTCAACTTCCAAACCGTTCACTAATACGAGGACACTAGCCTACTGACTCACGCCACGTTTTTTTTCGCGGTCTGTGTCGTTGTTACGCACGGCTGATTTTTATACCGATGTCTACCCGTATCAACGTAACGCACATCCCTGCTTTTTTTCGTCGATATACCTTATAATCTACAAGGCTTCGCATGGGTGCCGGCGACCCCGGTACCCATGCTCCGGAAGGGGCGAGATGCCGGCTTCGCCGCCCATGCATGGCAGGCAAGCATTTCCGACATGCTAATTAAATAATGGTGAAACCAGATGAAATGGGCAATGTGCAAAAAAAAAAAACGAGGCGTACTTTGCTGTAGTGAGTGGTGGTGTACACTCCATGCCATGTGGTGTGGTGATCACGAGGTACCATACTTTTACTAAAAAGTAGTGAACATCCTTGTAGAATCCCAGACATGCCAGGTATACCACACACCAGGCCGTACTGCGTGAAGAGAATGACATGAGAGCCGAAAAAGGGCCTATTTGTCGGACCAAACAATACCTGCATCAAACCGTAAGGCACGCACGCTAGATCTACGTACGTCCAACCAAATCCCCACATTAAAGCTCTAGACTATGCTCCTCTACTCTTCCCGTACAGCAGTACTCTTCGACAGCATCAGCATCAGCAGCAGTAGTAGTAGTAGTAGTCCAACTGCCAGACGTATATTAATAGCTCCTCACATTTTATACCGTCAGCACCTGGTAGTTACTACCGGTACGTAAAAATTGTACGTAAAATACGATACGTAGGTACCTGGCATTAAAAAAAAAAACTGAAAAAACACTCGATTTTTCATCTTTTTCGATTATCTCGCCGAGTTTTGACTCTTTTTCAATTTTGCTTCGACGTTTGTTCGATCGTTTATCGATTTTTTTATTCGATACGTGTATACCTGGTATATTTCTTGCAAAAAAAATACTGGTATAATCGAAAATCGAAAAAAAACGGAGCAAAATGGACAAAAATGAAGCAAAATGAACAAACACGATCAATGTAAAGATCTAGTGTTGAAAAATGAAAAGCACAGCTAAAAAGGAAAAAGGGCAAAATGTGATGAAAAAAAAAGACTTTTGTCGAGTCGGGGGCGTCGTAGATGCCGATGATTATTTGTCGCAGACTCTCTGAGCGGCGATAGAGGCTGCGAAAAAAGGAAGTATATCTATATAATCTCGCATCGCTTCTCCTGGGGGGTGCATTTCTCAGACGTCATTTGCTTCAACGGATTTGGACAGATGACAGAATTTCCCAGTCTGGTATGGTTTCATATTTTTTTAATACAAAACGCGACGGAGATATCGGCAGAGTCTAGGACCACATCCGTTAATAATATCGCTCATTACGGAGAACACTCTTCATGATTTCAAAATAAAGCGACGGGAAACATCTTTCGTCTATACCCTGCCTGGTCTGGATTGATTTTTTCAAGGCTTTTCACGGTATGTTGGCGGGACGGTATTGGCGGTAGCGGCGGGACGGAACGGTAAAACCGTCGTCAAATTGGTCCCGTCGTCCCGTCCCGTCGATAAAATCACCAACCGTTGAAAACTACCGTCCCGTCCCGTCGTCAAAAGCCTGACCCGTCGTACCGTACCGTCCCGTCCCGCCGTGAAAATTTGATTTGCCGTCCCGTCCCGTCGTGAAAGATGTTATACCGTCCCGTCCCGTCGCGAAAATATGCATCTACCGTCCCGTCCCGCCATCAAAGTTTATATTTACCGTCCCGTCCCGCGGACAAAAGCTGCCCTTACCGTCCCGTCCCGCTGTCAACATCACTCTCGTGCCGTGACGGTCACTTCTTCTATCCGATGTCTGTTGTCTTCCCGTAAGGTAATTATTACGTAATTCCGATCAATTTTTATTTTTTCGAAATTACGAAATTGCGAAATTGGAATATCGAATGTAAAGATAATTACAGATTCCTTTCCGGTGGTCGTTAAAACTTTCGCCTTTTGGGCTGTTCAGACCTTCAATTTTTCAACCGCTGTTGGCCCATTCGCTTTTTTTGGGCTATAGACTGCAAATGTTAATGTTTCAACTGCTGCCCTTCGTTTGTTTCCAGCTGCTGCTCAACACGTCATCTCACAGATATAGTTTTGCGTCATACACACCAGGTACCTGGTGGTACAGGTTTGGAACAAAAAAAGGCAGACAGGGGAACAACAACACAACAGCCTAAGCAGCACTGCAGCAGCGGCTGCGGTGCGGTGGCGAGCGGCGTCGTGCTTCTATTGTTGTTTCTTTCTCCTGCTGCATGTCCAAAAAAACTTTTGGGGTTGTTGTGCTTCGCAATGCTGTGTGGTACTGGTATATTTTGATGGCCTACCCACCTCTGAGTCTGATCTATGCATACGCACGTTTTGGATGGATCCCAGCTGGCTTATTTGGGCGATTCATTTTTCGCAAACACAGTCAGGTGTATGCTGCTGGGTACACCACCATCAAATAAATTATGTACGCTGCTGCGTGCCGCCGCCGCTGTTGTTGCTGTTGCTGTTGCTGTTGCTGCTGTTGTGTTGTTCCTCTTTCATTTGCGAGCTCTTGAACCCTCTGTTGTTGTGCTCAGCAAATGTGCTGCCCAAGTATTTTTCATGTATGTTTTTCTAGATTATTTTATGCCTGCTAACCAGGTACCTGGTACTCACTGTGGACTACCAGGTAGTGTGCCTGCTAATAGACCAAATACATCGTTTTGATCTCTTTTTTGTCACACACACATACATACACGATAGACACCACGCTGCGGCTGCCTCCACCGTCGCACCACCGCCGCCGCCTCCGCCGCCGCCGCTGCTGCTGCTGCTGCTGCTGCTGCTGTACTGCCGTTCGTTGTTGTTGTGTTGCTCTCTTCTCTACTAAATACAAACACTGCTGCTGCTGTTGTTGTGCTCCAGCAATTTTCTGGGTGATGTCAACCGAGCGTTTTTCATGTTTTTTTTCTTGATTTTTCGTTTGTGATCCTCTGTCCTCTGTGAACTGTGGACTGCTGCGGGCCAAAAAGTTTTGATATTTTATCGCATTTTTGCACACACACGCCATGCTGCTGCCTCCGTCGTCTCTGCCGCCAAGACCGATAAACCTAAATAATCTTCCAGGGGATTTTTTTATCAAGCACTCCATACACTATTTTTCTACGCTCCTTCCACTAAAACATCATAGATGAAAATCATGAGCCTTGCGTGACCCCACCTCCAAAGGGGAACCTTGTACAAAATACAAAATATGAAATACGTACCAGGTATACTGTAATTGTATTCTTGCACTTTCGTAGTTTCATTTTTCATTTTTTTGTTGAAGTTATAAATTATTAATATAAGCATCATTACACAAAACGAAAAGCGAAATACGAGGTACAGAACTACCCACCTACCTCACACACTAGACACCAGACAACATCCCACACCTCTAATACCGCCAGCACCCACCACCAGCGCCGTGCCTGACACCGGCACGGCGCCATGGATGCATTCCTGGCGGGCGTGGCCGACCAACCAGCACCACCACCGCCGCCACCACCACCGCCCGCCACCCCAACCACCTCAGCCTCAGCACAAGCACCGCCACCACCACCGCCCACCACCCAACCACTTCCACCACAGCACAAGCACAGCCATTCGTACAGCCTACCATCAGCACCACAACGCAAGCACAGCTACCAGAACAGCCACGAGCTGGCATGGCAACCCTTCTTGGGGCAGTAGCCGGAAGATTCCAAAAGACATTCCCCGTGTGGCAACACTTCTCGCGAGAACATATATTTACCGCCCCGTCCCGTTGAGAAAAAATAATATTTACCGTTCCGTCCCGTCGAGAAAAAATATCTTTACCGTCTCGTCCTGTCGTGAAAGAATATTTTTACCGTCCCGTCCCGTCGTGAAAAATTATATTTACCGTCCCGTCACGCCGTGAAAAAATATGTTTACCGTTCCGTCCCGTGGTGGAAAAATAGACCTTTTTGTGCTTTACCGTCCCGTCCCGTTGAAAATTTGTACTCCCACAGTCCCGTCCCGCCAACAATTTGGATCCTAATTTACCGTCCTGTCCCGTCCCGTCTCGATTTTTTCCGCGTCAAACCAGTCAAAACACTCCCGTCCCTTCTCGATTATTAGATGCCGTGAAAAGCCTTGGATTGTTTCAACAAAGACGTAGTGTCACGACATGTTCTTGGTTTTGTCCAAACTGGCACATTTTTCGGCTAGTTTGGCAAGAGTTTGGGATTTCTAACTTGATTTTTAGTGTAGGAAAAGATGCACGTTTTTTTTTGTTATTCCCTCAGCAATGGTGATCACGACTGTGATATTCTTGTCTTCGAAGTCGTTGTAAGAGTATTTCAAAAGTTATCATAAAAAAACGATTGGGCACATTGCTCGACTCGGACCATACGTGTTGCGGTGTTGTGTAGGCGCACATACATCGACGGAATTACGCTCAACGAAACTGCCGCAAGGCGTGTTGCGGAATTTTTGGACGCCGCAACAGATTTCGCCCCGAAAATGAGGAAGATACAGCCTTGGCCTATGCTAAATATCATCAATTCATGAGTGCTTTCTCATCGCTTCTTGGTCAATTTTCAACTTGAGCAAGACCACAATCAATCTCGCAGAGCATGACAGATTCCAAATACACCAAGGTACTAGCTGCTAAACAACGCAAACAAAATAGATGGCCGTCGACCTCTCGCACTCAACAAGAATGTTGGAGGGCCAAAAGCTGCGTCCGATATCCTACACCTATCTTCCTCCCCAACCTCTAAACCTCATTTCTATCATGCGTCACGCCTGATCCAGCCTCAGAAATCGCCGTCTTCAAACCACTAAAGGCGGACATCAGCACTCAATCAACGATGAATCAACCTCAGTTTCGATCAAACGAAAAATATTGAGAGTCGCAAAACCTGAATTCAGTATGGCGGAGTTGTCACAACACTGAATTCAGTATGGCCCAAAGGGTGGGAGCCAAAAGTCATCGCGACGCCAGTGCTTCCCACCGTCCTAGTCCAGCCTAGCACCACAACTCCGCTGTAGGTGATGCTGCTCGTCGTGTTTTGTGTCCTTCCTTGTACCGCTGCTGCTGCTGCTGGTGGTGGTTTTCCGTTTCATCCCTTTCCTTACTGCCACCCTCGTCATTCCCTTCTTCCTCATCCTCCTCTTCTACCTTTTCCTCACATGATGACACTTCACCATCGCGCTCAAGTTCAGGCGCACAAGCAGAATCTTGTACTTTTCCTGCGCGTGCCCCTCCGCGCTGATATCCCCTTCGGGTGGTGATTGCTGCGGTGATGGCGGCGGCAGCAGCGATAACAATGACGGCGGCGGTGGCGGTGATGGCGGTGGCATCAGGAACTTGCCTTCCTCCCCCTTTTCCCCTTTCCTATCCTTGTTTCTTATTCTCTTTTTCCTGCGATTGCCGTGGCTACCACTCCTTCTGCTGCTGCTGCTGCGGCCGCTCTGCGACGTCTTGGCCTCCAGCGCCACGCGGGTGTACCAGATCAGGCTCATTCCCGCCTCCCCGGGATATTTGCTGCTGGGGCTGTGCAGGTTGCACCTCCAAGTTGCTCTCTATCCACATAGTTTATTCCCGCCTCCTTCCTACTGCTAAAACCTAACCCTCGGAGATGAGAAGTTCTAGCTGCTCGACCCGGCGTCGCATTTTTTATATATTTTTTTAAGCTCACTTTTACTTCCCAGCTTCTGGACAAGCAATGGTCACAGGTGTCGTTCTCTCGCGCTTTCCGCAAGTCAATTTTTTGCACAAGAAAAAGTCCCCACGAGTACGAGTATGCACTCGGGGGGGCTCGAACCAGCGAAATCGACCTTAGTGGTTACGAGGTTAACCCACTAGACCATCAAGGACGCCGTATATATTGGCCGACGCTGACCTTTCGGCATGCCGATTTTTTTCTTAAACGCCACCGAAACACGCGTCGACGCTGCACGACCCCCCCTGCCGATCTCGAGCCCCCCAAAGGGTTTGGGTTAGGGATAGAATTTTGGGTTAGAGTTAAGGATGGGGTTAAGGTTCGGGTTAAGGTTGGGTTGGGTCGGGGCAGGCGTGCAAGATAGAAATATACCAAAAGGTGTTGCACGAGCATATTTGCAGGGTGGTGCTGCAATCAGAGGCACCGATCAGTGTGTCTCTGGTATGATTTGATACTACAGTAAACGTATCATCCCTTGTCCCACACCCAGCAGCGCTGACTTGCTATTAATATGTACATATGGCCGATGCTGCAATCGTGATTTTTTTTGTCCCTATTCACAGTTGATAGCCACCGGCGAAGCATCAGACACCACAACAGCCTTCCGTGTTTTCTAGTAATAGGCAGCGTCGATTCATCAAACACCACAGCGTAGCATTAGCTGATCGGCAGCGACGAAGTATCAAGCATCATAACAGCAGTATTAATGTACTTGGTAGATCATGGCAGCGGCGAAGTATCAAGCATCAAGCACCATGTAGCAGCATCTACCAAGTACAACCTTTAGTAGTATTATTACTGTAGTAGCAAGCTTGACGTTGGTTCACAGCCCTAGACTGTCGTCCTCGCTGGCGGTTGCGCTGGAGTTCGAATCTCGGGTGGTACTTAATATTTGTATACCTGGTAGGACTTTTTTCTGGGTCTTCGTACGTCGCCGAAAGCGCCAGAGCGTGAGTTGGCAAACTTCATTGGAAATTGACGAACAGTGGGAATGCTGAACCTTCTGCGCGATAAAATTGAAGGCACGTACCGGGGGGGAGAAGGGATGACACCTGTGACCACGTCTTGTCCAGAAGCTGGAAAGTAAAGTGGTACGCACTACTCGTAATGTACGCAGTGCTATCTGTTAGTACTATCAACATATTATTGATAGTAGAACAGTCAGCTGTGTTGCATATATACTGCAGCTGCGCGGCTCAAAGTATTCGTAAAGCTTGCAGAGGCGTGCAGTCCACCGTGTCTCGTATCGGGCGTTTATCAGCCCTCAGTTTTGAAGGATATACCTGTACTCCGGGAAGGTATTCCTGATACCACTTATTTTTAATAGAGCTTGTCCTTTGACCACGGACTGGATTATGGCGACGAGTGAATATGAAGACAACATCTCCATACTACGAACATGCCACACCACGTCGACTCTTCAATCTACAATATAGTCGTATTAACGTATGTAAAATAATAAAGCAATATATTTCTTCGAAATATAACCCGTTCGGGACTTGAGAGGGAGATAACGACCAATAAATATGGCGCTTACAGCACTAGTCACACGAAGCAACGCGGGCTGCTAGCTTTGGGGGTGCTGCTTTTGATGTCGGACTCCTGCATCTATCGTATGCTGCACGCTCGCCCTCTGTGATAAGACCGCACTTTTCAGTTTTTTGTTTTATCGCCATAATGTCGTGGTCCCTCCTTAGTGCGGTGCCTTGACAGACGACGATACCCGCACTAAAATGGAACCCCGCACTATCCCAGGATGGTGCACTACAATAGTATTGTGTAGCACGAGCAAGACTGTGACAAGCGATTCTCACCGCACTAAACTGGGACACCGCTCTAAAGGGTGCCGCACTAACGCGGGACCCTCGACTATACAGGGGTCCTAAAAGGGTTGATACGCAGTAATATACTCGTACTTTTTTTTTTTTTTTAAATCTCACGTTTACTTTCCAGCTTCTGGACAAGCCGTGCTCACAGGTGTCGTCCCTTCTCCCCCCCGGTACGTGCCTTCATTTTTATCGCGCAGAGGGTTCGGCATTCCCAACGCTCGTCGATTTTCATCGAAGTTTGCTAACTCACGCTCACGCGCTTTCCGCAAGTCAATTACCTTTGCACTAAGAAAAAGTCCCTACGAGTACAATTATGCATTCGGGGGGGCTCGAACCTGCGAAATCGACTTTAGTGGTTACGAGTTTCACCCACGAGACCGTCGGGGACGCCGGCTGTTCGTACAATATGACGGTGACGCATTCTTCATTCCAACAATACGCTACTGGCCCTCTCATAGGAAAGACCCACAAGAAACATAACCTAAAAAATTGCGGGAAACAAGAAATTTGATAGCTGCTATACTTAAGTTAAAAAAAATTGCGGGAAACAAGAAATTTGATAGCTGCTATACTTCAGTAAAAAACAATTGCGGGAAACAAGAAATTTGATAGCTGCTATAAAATACATTAGTTGAAGAAAAACGCGGGAAACAAGAAATTTGACAGCTGCTATGCTTAAGTTAAAAAAATTGCGGGAAACAAGAAATTTGACAGCTGCTATACTTAAGTTTAAAAAAATTGCGGGAAACAAGAAATTTGACAGCTGCTATACTTAAGTTAAAAAAAATTGCGGGAAACAAGAAATTTGACAGCTGCTATAGTGTGGGACACACGGGAAGCAGAAATTTGACAGCTGCTATATACTTGTGTTAAAAAAAAATGCGGGAAACAAGAAATTTGACAGCTGCTATACTGAAGTTAGTGTGGGACACACCCTTTCTGATATATGAAATCTCGCCTCAGGACCAATGTCTCGGTTTCTTATCAGAGGGCCGACACTGTGACAGATGCTACTATTAGCACGGTAAAGGCGCACCGTTTTTTTTCTGAGGCGCCTCACTTGGTTTCTTATCGGAGGGCCGACACTGTGACACATGCTACTATTCGCACGGTAAAGGCGCACCGTTTTTTTTCTGAGGTGCCTCACTTTTGCCGAGCTTCATTCACGCCTCGCCCAAAAAAAACATTCTGCGAAAACTGAAAGCGCAACCCGACGACCAAACCCATGGCCTAGGTAAACAAAATATTCAGATTTGCAAAACAAGAAATGACATTCCGGCGATTTTGGGTTAAGGAGAGAGCCTCCTCATTCAGAAACAAAAAAAAAAATTAAAAAAGTGCTACCTCTATTGTCGCACACGTCCTGTATGGAGAAATTCCTCAGTTGAGCATCTCCGTCAGTAAAAAAAAAAATGGCCAACAAAGTGCTGTACCCTCATCGTAGAACGTGTCCACACACGAACACAAAGAGAGCGAATGTGATAGAAGCTCCAAGGAACGCATGCACCCCCCCCCCGCCCTCATTCTACAAAAGGTTACACGCCCTCGATGCTGTCTAACGTTTTTCCGACGACTTTTTTCTCGGGGGTTAGGGGGGGGGCGGGGAGGGGGGGGGGTGTACTCATTTCATGCATAGCCGTAGTCATATGACCATTGAACCTCGCCTCCCTACCATGCCGGGACGGAGT
>JAYJMJ010297538.1:0-10271 GCA_036873875.1 Laminaria ephemera | reverse complement strand
TATGGTTAGTAAAAACGGTGGAATATATAGGTTTTTGTGTGTATCGTGGGTCCTGATTACTATGGTCCTCCGTAATACCAGTAGTAAATAGTGTCTCTCCTATCAACATAGATTACTCTCTGCTGCCAACTATTTCCCAATTTCCCTTCCCCACATCTTTCCATTTTTAGCTACCAGGTAGTGTAAGTAAAAAAACAAAACCAACCAACTACAACAAAAACCGTAACTCGAAACTGCTTTTATAGCTATCATCGTAGCAGCGCGCGTTCGCGCGGCGAGTGTGGTTCCAACACTTGGGAAAATTCGAGTGGGATAATGCGGCGACCGGTAGGCCTATTATTATAATTACAGGTCAGTGTACATAATACATAGTTGTCGGAACCAAATATGATGATTATTAATAGTAAAAAACGGAAAATATATACATACCTGGTAGGTTTTTGATATTATCGTGGGTTCTGAATACTATGGTCCCCCGTGTAATACTACTACTGCAACAACAGCATCGTGCGGAAGATACCGGTATTGATAAGAAGAGATAATGCGAGTAACCAATGAACCAAAACAATTTTTGCACTCTGCGCGTTGAACAACGAAACATTTTCTTTTTTTTTTGTATGTGCGTTCTTTTTTCTCACTACGAAGAACGATGCGCGTTCTTCGCTGTTGTTCATCCTTCGAAGTATGATGTCAGTTTTTGGACTCTACGAGCAACCCCCCCCCTCCCCCCCCCGCCCCCTCCCTGGAAGGTGTTCATGATAATGAGGCATGTCTCTTCGTCTTGCCCTTTTCCCTTTCCCCCCGTTTGTATGCATGCAATGTTTTTGTGCGTCTGTTACCACCATGTATGTATGTACCAGGGTATGTGCTTTTTTCTCCTTTTCCTAGGATGCTATAGAGAGGTTCCCACCTGCAAGGCGCGACGTGGTGCGTGGTGCGGCCATACTCTTTATTATGTACTGCTACTGCTACTACTACCGCTACTACTACTACTACTACTACTACTACTATTACTGCTATACTACTATTACTACTGTACTGCTACTACTGCTACTACTACTGCTGCTGCTACTTTATACTACTACTATTATTACTACTATTAATACTAGTAGTAGTAGTAGCTACTATACTACTTTGTATAATACTTACTCTTCTACTACTAGTAGTACTACTACTACCACTGCTACGGCTACTACTTTCTACTGTAATTTGTAGTTTGTTATTAACTACATTATTATTATTTTTGCCATCTGACGTTGTCGTTTCTCATGGCGCAGGTGTGGACTCATTTGACGCGTGACAAGGTTATTTGTCACTACTTTCGGAGATGGCAACAAATATCCTTTTTCCAGAAGGCCTTGGATCACACCCGGAGGTGAGTTAAGCTGGCCGGTTAACCAAGCTACATCTGGTATAATATCGCCTTGAATCTTCTTGCGATAATAGTGTGTGCTGTCTTCACATTAAACCGTCCTTCCTGCCTATCACCGGCACCAGTACCCCCAGCATCTTCCCTGGTTCTTCCTCCTAGAGAGATACTACGTGGTCACAGAACACCAGAAATCCTGCACTCGGCACATGGTATTTTAGCAACGTCAGTCATGTGGTTTCTTGTTTGGAACCTAGGTATCGTATACTATATGGTAAGCTACCGCGAGACCTGATCGAACCGTTACAGGACCGACATACCTGCGCCCCAGAGGAACAACCTTACCACTGTAGACGTAGAGCTACGCGCATACCGGCACCTCTCGCCTCCTGCTTTGTTCTGCGCCAAAAAAATTGTCGTTTTTGTGCCAGTGTTACTGATAGTTACATGTTGATAGCCACACAGAGTAGTTGTTGGTGCACCACGCTGCCTGATTGATATATATGTACGTAAACATGCACATGCATGTATGTGTCGGAGTTGTTCAACCGCATACACACGTGCATACAGCGTACTTGGGCTTTGATACCGCCACACACAGCAGGGCTACGTACTGTTTCTTTGTGCATGTTGCGCAATGCACGTACAGGTTTAGGTCTATTTCACGCGTAGGTGTGTTTGTGTGTCCCTCCCCGTTTCCGTCACCCCTTTGTTGCAGTCCTTGACTTGTAATCTGTCTTTTTGTATGTGTGTATGAACCTAGAATCCATATATACTGCATATGCCAAGTATGTGTATGTATATACGTATATACGCTTCAAAGAGGGGAGGTGGATGTCGGTAGGACAGGTGCAGTTCGGCGGGGCATATTGTGGACCCAATAAAGAGGCTACTGCTCAACGGCCGGTTACGGTACTAGACTATTCTTATTAAAAAAAAAAAAAAACGCTACACCTGTGAGATCTAGGATTTCGTCGAAACTCATCTTTGCAAGCTGTGTGTGATACTCCTATCGCGCGTGTTACGTAGACTATTTATATTAACAATACTTCTCAAAATAAGTACGTGGTACACCCTAACTTTAAAGAATAGACGCGTTTCTCGGAGTAGCCGCGTTCCTGGGTGTCGTTCGTTCCTCGTGTCCCATTACGTACCCACAATACATGCGCGGCTATGTTCCGTTACATGCGCTGCTATGTTCAGTTACATGCGCTGCGATGTTCAGTTACACGCGCCGCATGTTCACTGTTAGCTTAATTGACCATACACAAATTATCCCACAGTTTTTTTTAATGTTGATGGCGTGTGTGTTCTTCACGTCAAACTGTTCTTTCCGCCCGTCTACATCGAGCGCAACCAGTGTCCGTGCCGATGCCTCCTAGAGAGAGACAAGCTCTGCGGTCGCACACTACAAGATAGAGATACAAATATGATGGTACTGCGTGCTGTATCATAATACGGAGTCTAGGAAAACGACAATCCTTGCAATGATGTGTTATTAATAGTAGGGTACATAGCCTGGGGTACCCGGGTATTCAATCTGATTGATTAGGTAATAATCGGGAAGGTACCCGGGTGCCCAACCTGATTGCTTAGGTATTACTCGGGTAGGTACCCGGGTACTCAATGGTTGTTTAGGTAATAACCGGGTAGGTACCCGGGTACTCAATGGTTGTTTAGGTAATAACCGGGTAGGTACCCAGGTGCTCAACCTGGTTGTTTAGGTAATACTGGGGTAAGTACCCGGGTACTCAACCTGGTTGTTTAGGTAATACTCGGGTAGGTACCCGGGTACTCAACCTGGTTGTTTAGGTAATACTCGGGTAGGTACCCGGGTACTCAACCTGGTTGGGTAATACTCGGGTAGGCACCCGGGTACCCCCAGAGTATATACCCTAGTAAACACATCCTTGAACCCTCCCTTTCAAAACCTACGGCGGCACAGGTTGGTTCAGCAGCGAACGGTATGTCTGGACACTCTGAGGATGGCGTACATGAGAGACGTCTTGTCCGTCAAGTCATTCCTACAACAACAGGTCGGCGGTTGCTGTAACAACTTCTTGCCACGATTTTCTGAACAATTCTCCCCTCCCGAACGTACATGAACACCCAGGTACATACGTCTGTACGGTTAAGTGTTAAATGTCTGTGGAAGTTTTGAACAATCGTCGCTGCTTCCCAGCCAATTTAAGTTCCTACAGTAGGGGTCTCCCAGTAAGGCGGTGGTGTGCCAGAGCAATACGACCGCCTTATTGGGGGAAGCCGCATTATTCATTCCAGGTTATGAGTGCAATTCCCCAGTCGCGCCAAGCGATTTTGGCCGCCTTATATCGGGATGCCGCCTTGCTCAGACCGCCTTATTGGGGGATCCCTACTGTGTTGTTGTTTCACGGATGAAACCGCCCCCCTAAATATTTTTCTTTCCTCTTCCGTCTTCAGAACATTTTGGGTTCTTAATCTTGTCTGTGCGCACACCAGTCTACCAATGTATGCATCCTTACCTTACGCCGTTCCAACAGGGGAGGAATACCTGACACAACCCCTCCCCCCCCCCCCCGCCCCTCTCGACGCGTTGACGTGTTCAACAAAAACTTTTAACGGGGGACATTAGGGCGCGACCCTCCCCGCTGGTAGCAAGGCATTTCCCGTCAGCATACAACTACATAACGACGATATATACCATACTGGTACATATTTATACCAGGAGCTGTAGCTGTGTGCAGTGCTGGCTTGTGCAGGTTCCACTTTTCGCATCCAGTGCGTTTGGCATATGCATGGCCAAATCTCCTCACGGTATTTGCGACGTGTCATATCTCTGTCTCGTAGTCTGTGACCACAGAGCTTGTATCTTTCTAGGGTGAATAATCGTCGCGGACACTAGATGTAAAGGATGTCGATGGGTAGAAATAACGGTTTAATGTGCAGAGCACACACACAGTATTCCGCCAGCAAACTCGCCACGGGCTATGACTCGGCCGAGTGTGGATGAGAAAGTGCAGAAGCGCGGTGGGTTGGAATCGGCAAGTTAAATTTGATCGACCGCCACTGACATGAGGAACCGCGTGGAATTGCGCGTTGGTTTATCGGAGATACTTTTAGCGACGACTCTGCATTCTTGACGCCGACGTTGCCGGAAAGCATGTCGTTCTCACAAGATCATCACGTACACACCGAGGACATACACACGCACGCACGATAGAGCGCCTCCCTGATTGTACGACGGCAGCTCATGTTTGACGCGACCTCGAGACGGACTAGCCTACAGTATGCCTTGTATACTCGTATACCAGGTAGGTATTTTGCAAGGGTGTGTTTAGTAGGGTATATACTCTGGGGGTACCCGGGTACCGACCCTGTCTACGATGGTCATACCCGAGTAGATACCCGGGTATGTCCAGAATATGAACAAACTTACAGGTATCTCCCCCCCTTCGGAGGTCACCCTCGGCAGTTCTCTGGCCTCTCAGACTACTCTCAGCTCTTAATTGCCGACGGGGAAATTGTTTTTTCAGGATCGATCCTCGAGTTCTTATATGCTGGTTTGGAAATATACCCTAGTAAGCACACCCTTGGTATTTTGTCATTTATGGACCTTTCAGAGGGTTAGCGCTACCACCGGATAACAACGAACAAACCGAGGTAGGGAATTCACAATTTATTGTCTGTTTTGGGACAACCGCGGCAGGCACTGTTAACATTTCAACCAAGCTTGCATCACAATCAAATGGCAGCAAAATCCGGTCTACGCCTTCATTTATGCAATGGAAGGTTTGTTCCGAGCACGAACTACATCGATAGATAGGTTGTCGAGCGCCGCATCTTCGATCTTTCCACGTTTGCAGGCTAGGAAGCACTTTCTGGTAGGATTCTTCGGACGAATTTAGTTCCCTCGTGGTTTTCCATGCATCTGCATATACGGCCCTTCAGGGTGGACTAGTATTATGGTACCCTTTCTTTCCTGTTACAATGTTATGGTTTAGCGTGAGTGTCCCCTCATTACACCTGGCAGGCTTTATCGCATGTCTGTCTGGGTGAGGGACGACTCGCTTTTCCCCGAATTATTGGGATTGATTAGGTTCCCTCGTGGTTTTGAATAATATGCATCGACACATGCTACGATAGAGGGGCACCAGTTTTTTTCTGAGGCGCCTCACTTGAGCTCTAAACCTCACCCAAAAATCTGATTTTGGGAAGAATAAAAGTGCAACCCGATGCACAAACCTATGGTCTAGGTATATAAAAAAATCATATGGCAAAACAAGAATGACATTCCGACGATTTTGGGTTAAGGAGCCCCGTCATTCAGAAACAAAAAAGCCGAAAAGTGCTACCTCTATCGTAGCACGCATCCATCTGCATATACGACCCTTCAGGGTGGGCTAGTGTTATGGTACCCTTTCTTTCCGGTTACGATGTTATGTTTTAGCGTGAGTGTCCCCTCATTACACCTGGCATGCGTTATCGCATGTCTATCTGGGTGAGGAACGACTCGCTTTTCCCCGAATTATTCGGATGGAGTAGGTTCCCTCGTGATTTTCAATAATATGCATCTGCATATACGATCACATTCAGGGCGCGCTAGTGTTATGGTATCCGTTCTTCCCTGTTACGACCTTATGGTTTAGCGTGAATGTCTCTTCATTACACCTGGCATGCGTTGTCGCCTGTCTGTCTGGATGAGGAACGACTCGCCCCTCTCAGGTCAGTAGACATTTATTTTTTTGAGCGAGGTAAGCAACTGACACAAGAACAAGAAGATACAGTACCGGTCCTCTGATAAGAAACCGAGATGTTGGTTTTAGGCTAGATTTCTTAAATGAGAAAGGGTGTGTCTTACGCGAACTGCAGTAAAACAGCTGTCGAATTTCTTATTTTCGCGTAATTTTCAGGCTAAGTTTCTTGCGGGACTCTTTCTTGAGAGGGCCGGTAGTGTAAGCATGCACACTGCGACAACACGGTCACCACAGCCAACTCGAAACGGCTTACGACGAGATAAATGCCCCATGAGCTACGTAGCGCAAACCGGTCCGCTTCTTCTCTAGACGAAGGGTTGGTCGAAATCGGTTAATACGAATGAAGGGAGTTTTTAACTCCCGACGGCGCCAAAAAAAAGGGGCCCATTTCGAGACTCGCATGCCCGAGTTTTCATGCATGCATGCTGGGTGTCCCACCCGACGACCGTATCTCCCAAAAATGACATGTTCTACCACTTTGGGACGCACAAATTTTTGTTGGGTTGGGTTAGGTTGGGTGGGGACTTTGTTGCTTCCCACGAACGCACACACAGTTGACGACAGTTGCAAATATCCACCAGCGCGAGTTACTAGCGAGAGCTACTATTAATACAGTATATTTTTGTATGTGCAGGTCTCGCAATCAGTCATGCGATATAAAGATATGGACAAAAAAAGCAGACACACAAACAGAAGACACACAGATAAACGGACAGGCACCCAGACATACTATTTAAATCATGGAACCCTGCATCTTACTATTATATACAAAATCGCCCCCCCCCGCTGGTGGGGGGAGGGGGCGCTGGAGGCTCCGCCGGACACAAAAAACAAAACGCGTTATCGATTCGTTTCCCATCAAACGTATCCCGGTATGTATGATATGGAGAGGACTCTTTGCCAAAGTCGCCTCCTCGCGCTTTTGCCTCATGTGGTGTGATTGTTGTTTGTTGTTGTTGTTGTCGTTGTTGTTGTTGTTGTTGTTGTTGTTGTCATTGTTGTTGTTTTGTCTTCACATTATTTACCGCGTTATTTTCGTTATTAAAGGCTTTTCACGGGTCGGGTCACTTTTCGCGGGTCCGGTCGGGTCAGGGTGCTCCGACCCGACCACTGAGATTAGATATTTTCTCGAACCGACCCGACCCGACCCGACCCGGCCCGTGAGATTTCGAACACCTCCTGACCTGATCCAACTCGACCCGCTAGATTTTGACAACATCTTGATCCGACCCGCGGGTCGGGTCATGACCCACCCGTGAAAACCCCTCCGGGGGTCGGATCATGGTCCACCCGTGAAAAACCCTGTTACTTCGCTATTTCTTTTTTTCTGTACCCAACGTTCAGCATCCAGCACACCCAGACTGAGTGAGCGTGCCCGCACTGATTCTTCATCCTATTTATTAGATCATACGAAGCGAGTTTCTAATTAACGATGACGCCAAACAATATAGGGTCTCCTTTCCACCCTCGTGTGCCCGATTTTTCCATGTTGGGTTGGGTTGGGTTGGGTTGGGCTGGGTTGGGTCGAGTTGGGTTGGATTGGGTTGACGACAGTTACAAATATCCACCAGCAGCGCGAGTTCCTAGCGAGAGCTACAGTATCTTAGAGGGAATTCAAATTATACCAGGTACAAACTACGACGAGAGAGACAAAAAAAGTGCATCGCACCTGAAACGAGGTAAGCAAACGAAGTGCCAATCGTACTGGATACGAAAAGGCACAACAACACCGTTAATGCTACTCTGGAGATAGACAAAGACAAATCAAAAACAGAAAAAAATAAGAAAAGAAAATAGATTGTACACGTGTTGCCAGCTGCTTATTGCTCTGTCTTTAACCCCTTGTTAACTTGCACCCACGTTTTTGAGGACAAACCACTTGTACTTCCTGTGGGATTTATTTTCCTGTAGCACAAGGGTTAACCTGCACCCATGTTTTTGAGGACAAACTGCTTGCACCGCTTGATTAAAAGACCGACGTCTTCGTATCACACTGTTGACCCCGGTGCTACCTAGTACTAAGGGGAGTCGCCGACCTATAATCCTTCATGAGGACATGCGCATCCCGTAACACGCGCGATCGGAGTGTCACACACAGCTTGCAAAGACGAGTTTCTACGAAATCCTCGATCTCACAGCTGTAGTGTATTTTTTAATTTTTATAAGAACTGGGGGATTACCTTTCCCGTAGCACAAGGGATAACTCCTGGAAAAAATATCCTACACTAATTCCAAGTAGTTTTTCACCCGAAAGGGTGGGTCCTCACGGGTTAGTGTGGAAGATTGAACGCAGGAGATCTGGGGTTTGTGGAGAGTTACTGAATCGTTGGCCGGATGGGAGAGAGGGGATGGGAAAAATGGTTGAAAGTTTGGTCGAGGGTGCAGTTGGTTGAAGCAGAGAGACAGAGACAGGGAAGGAAGGGTTGAGAGAGCAAGGAAGAAGACTGTTAGTACGGGACTCTGCGTGGCGGTGTGTGCGATCAGGGTTCTGGAACTGGGTAGGAGGTCGGCGGGTTGAAAGAAGAAGGGGGAACAGAAGAATGAGTCATCACGCGAGTGCACAAGCAGCAGCGGCTGCTGCGGCTGCTGCATGGAAAGCGGCACACCCAATCGGTGTCGACGCGGCAGGGGTGGGGGCTACACTAATTCCAAGTAGTTTTTCCCCCAAACGGTGGGTCCTAAAGGGGTTAATAGGATTGTTATAATATGTTCCCTGGAATAATTTACGTCCCCGTTTGTTTCTACTTTTTTCTGAGAGTGTTTATTCGGAGTGATCGACATTGATTGAAGCTGATGCTGCACGTTGTCGAGTGGCAAAGCATAACAATAATAATTTGACTTGTACCAGGTACATCAGACCAAGCAAAGTAGTGCGTATAGCATGTGATACTCAGGGTTGTTCCTAACGAACGCAAAAAATCACGATTGCTTGATTCCTGACATTTGAAGTTTGAAATGTCACGTTTTCGAAAAATAAATCACGTTTTTTTTTGTCAGGAAATCCTGACATATATTTTTATTGAAAATTTCAAAACTATTCAAAATCAGGATTCCTGACAGATGTCACGATTCGTGACATTTTTGGTGTTCGTTAGGAATCATAATAACCCTCACGTGCACCCCAGAGAATAAAAAGCAGCGAAAAAGACGTAACCCCGAAGAAAAGGCGTTATGGTTACACTCAGTTTCAGTATGGAAAACCAGCAATCAAGTCGGCGCTCGACACCACATTTTTTTTTTTCTAAAAGCAACCGGAAAACTAAATCGCGCACCAGGGACAGGACGACAGACAGGCCCAAACTTGGGCTCTGTTTTGATTATTATGATGTGATTGATAATTATGTCAATCGCTTTTTGTTTTCCCGAATTCGGGCGGGTGTGTATAATAGTTGTGGTGGTAGTTGTTTGCGTAGTTTCAATTGTGATGGCGAAATGGTTTCTGTCGCGTCACCGCATATAATAATTTCCGAAATATTTGTTGTTTGTTTTGCATCATACCTGGTATATAATATTTTCCGAAATGCTTGTTGTTTCGTTTCGTTGTTTCGTTGTTTCGTTGTTAAGAATTGTTCATTCGACGCCGTCAGAATTTTCGAATTTTCTCAAATATCAGCGAACGTAACACAGAACGGTAGCGAACGGAAGGTGTAAACAATATAAAAAACACTTCAACAACACCACCACCCTGTTCAACCCGACGAGTATGTTTCAATTATGGCGTCGTTCTTCTGCAAAATTAATAAATTACAACAATCCCTCCCTGCATACCCCCAATTTATCCCAAACTCCCATATTTAATTAATTACGTTACCCCCTATACATATCTCTCTCTGCTATCTGCCATTCTGTCCTTGTTACGGCGCAAACGTACAAACGAAGTACAATAATGAAATATTGAAATATTAGTAGACAGAGAACAGCCTATTTTCCTAATTGACAGTTGCCTTTCCGAAGAGAATGAAACCCTTTTTTTATTGTTGTGTTTCGAAAGAGGTATGTTTTCCTGAGAGCCAAATTGTGTACCAGGAAATTGTTGAGATTACTCGTACTCGTAGTAGAGTCTGGTACACGTGATATGTGTAACTGCACACCTTCTACGGAGATTGCGGTGGGTTTTGTGTTATCCCGAAAGGGTATACGAGAATAAATCCCCTGGATGCCTTTTTGGG
>JAYJMJ010297528.1:0-10272 GCA_036873875.1 Laminaria ephemera | reverse complement strand
GGAGAGATTCGAACCTGCAACTTAGTCGTCAGAAGGTTTACGAGGTTACCAACTGAGCCACTGGGGACGCCAGCTCTGTAAGCGCTGCAAAATCTCCTTAGTACTTACTTCGTATTGGTTGAGGACATGAGCGGCAGGGTCGTGATCGGAGGCGATAACTGCATCCTATGGTAAGCGGATACGCCGTCGAGGCCTCTGATACCCTCGTTGTATCAAGTTGGCGCGACGAACTCCCTTCCATAGTGCCATGCAACTCCCTTGTGGCATGACGAGCCATTTAAAGAGAAGAATCGAGCGTTTGTGGACCGTGATTTGGCGGAACGACGGAACGAGGTCGGTCGAAGAGATGAGGGCGAAGATAGTCCAGTACCAAAACGTTTCTAGGACCTCGCGGGAGATGGGGGGCTGTGGCCGAGGCTACTGATTCAATTGATCAATTAACTATTTCATCATCCATCAATTAATCAAGTTATCTTGTTTTGGTTGATCGTAATCCAGTCCTCGCCATATCGGTTTTGTATAATGATATGACTACTGTCATTGTGGGCTCTACAGCGATGTTGAATACCGAACAAGGCCGGCGCGAGGTATTCGCCCTAAACGACGTTCTCTTGTTTGCAGTTTGGAGATTTAACGCGGTGTGGGTGGGACATAGCCGGGGGGCTGTCTCTTGAGACCGACATCTTGAACGGGACCGGCGAGCGACATACAAAGTCTGTAAAGGGACTTTGAACAATAAATACGTCGTAGAATTCTAGGAGAATGTCATCCAACAACTGAGGTATCACGGAGTGGGTTTCCAACCGAGGACATCTAAATATTATGCAAACCCTCCCGGCCAAAGGAAAGAAAATCCAGTCAAACGCACAATTTCATACCGTATACTGTACGGGATAGGGGGAGGTGAAATTTAATTAATTCATGCAAGCTCAAGACACTGATTAACTGCAACTTCACGGGAGACGATAAACTTCCGTTTTCGAAGAAGACGATATAGGGGGTAGTGAAATTTAATTAACTCTTACAAGTTCAAGACATAAATTATTTTTTACCAGGTATGTTCGAGGGAGACGATATCAACAGTGATTTTATCGCGAGCGGGTAGCTGGCAGGCGATCCCAAACGCATGCTGTGATCAATGTTAAGGTATTAGAGGGTATTAGTCCGTTCGACTACTGGTAAAAGGTTAACCAATTGCCTGCCCTAACTAAGCCTTGTAACGTAAGCCTGTGTGGCGGTCGGGGCTGAAGCTCTGAAGCAAGGCAGGTGCGGGCGCGCGATTGACGTTCGCCTATGGGGAGGCGTCAGAATCATCATCATCGCAAGGGAGAAGTGATTCGTTTTCTACTTGCAGGTAGGTGATTAACGAAGGGGTCAATGAATCGCAGCGCGCGCTGGGCGCCGATGGGGGCAGGAGAACGTGACTCGTAGCTTAACCCTTTTAGTACTGCAAAAATACCCCACACTAACTCCAAGTAGTTTGTCCCTCTTTAAAACCACACCCACGTTTTTGGGGGGAAACCCCTTGTAATTTGTATGGAATGTAGACCGTTTTTTGCAGTTCTATAAAGGTTAAGAGGTTGTGGCAGGGCCCGGAACGGTCAAGTGGCGCTCGCTCGTGCCGCAGAAGAAAAGGGCGGCGGAGGCTATAAGGATAAGGTCTCGTGCGAGACAGCTTCGATGTGGGTACACGAAGCAGCAATCAGGGGGAGAAGCCCGAAATGCTCATCACTGAAATATCGGGAGTAGGGAGGGGCTGCTGGACGGATTTGAGCAAAGAGAAGGGATTCAACTCTTTACTTTTGTGGAAACCGTCGTCAGTTTGAGAATTGCTCGCCACTGAAATATTGTGGGGGGGAGGGGGGGATGCTGAACGGATTTGAGTAAAGAACATGATTTACCTCTTTGCTTTTGTGGAAACCGTCATTAGTTTAAGCATAGCTCACCATTGAAATATGAGGAGCGGGGGGGGGGGGTACGGATTTGAGTAAATACAAGGAATTCAATTATTTAGTTTTGTGGAAACTATCATTGGTTTAGGAATAAGCCCCGACTGAAAATGTGCCGTTTCAGGTACTAACATTTCACTGAACGCAGCTAGAGTAACGGCAGCTCTTCCCGTCACTACTCAGCAGATAAATGTCTAGAGCTACGAGCACATCAAAATCAGCAGTCATTTGGGCCAACACTACGTGGAGGTATATTTTGGTTCGTGAGGTTCTCCGGCGTTTTCGTTTCATGGAAACACGACACACGATAGGTTAAAATATTCCCTTTCTTAGTCGCCCATCGACGTGTACCTGGTATTATCTTTAGTCTACCCTTGGAGGCCAGAGACGGGGAGGGGGTTGGGGGGGCGACCGTTCGCCCTGCACTACCTAACAACGAGAAGGATCCGAAACGAGGGAACACGACGACCCGCGGCTTTTTCTGTTGACATCAGATTACATGACAGAAATAGTCGGTAGATGAAGATGAGGACAGCGGGGCGTCGCGTGTA
Organism: Laminaria ephemera; assembly: GCA_036873875.1. Classification (NCBI taxonomy): domain Eukaryota; class Phaeophyceae; order Laminariales; family Laminariaceae; genus Laminaria; species Laminaria ephemera. Next base: position 7,772 of record JAYJMJ010297528.1, on the reverse strand, counting down.
CTGAACGCAGAAAACCTAAACAAACGTGCGAGGTAAGATAATGTACCAGATATCAATTTGGATAGACACTACTTTGCAGATTTTTCGCTCCTCGTGATGTTAACGAGAAGAAGACTTTTAACAAAGGCCTTCGATCATCACCAACAATTTGACTACGATTGACTAGTACTTGACTACTGGTAAAGGTTAACCTTTCGCCTACCCAAACTAAGCCGCGGAACACCCCCCCCCCCCCCTTGAAACGGCAGGATTCAACCCAAACTAAGCCGCAGAACACCCCCCCCCCTCCCTGAAACGGCAGGATTCAACCCAACCTAAGCCTTATAAAACTTTTGTACTTCCACAAGTAAGAACAACTGCTGTGTCCGGGACTCACCTTTGTAGGGATCAACCATTCTCCCTCGGGCTCGAACGACTTCTCGGACTCCAGAATGGAAGCCACGACTTGCGGCAGAGAAGACCCAACCACCTCACCATCTCCTCCACTGTCATCAGGCGGTTCGGCATCGATGTTGCTCATGGTGTCCGGCGTACCTGGTATCATAGGTAAATTTCATCGTTCGGGCAGGAGAAGAAAGCGAATGTTTCAGTGTGCGATGGGCGATCGGACATACGAGCAGCCCTCGTAAGTTTTGAGGAATTGTGTTCACTGTTCCTCAAAAGTACTACTGTACCAGGTACCTGGTATTATGCCTTGTACCGGTATGTAGCAATAGGCTTGCACCACGGCGGGCAGTCCGGTGACCACATACATCCCATACATCCGTTGTCTATTCAGATGTGGTAGAAGGGACAGCTTGCTTTTGAGGTCAAACACTTACAGTACGCCCGTGCGACTGTTAATAGCCCGCAGCTTTGATGACTATATAGGCTGCCTATTCGCAATAAATCCCTGTACGGTAAACGACGTACTTGTATGAACCCCTTTGAAACCCAGAGATAACGACTAAAATAACGACACGTTTGGTCTTGTCAACTCCCTACCAGTAGCGTGAGCGTGTATTGTAGCAGTACGAGCAGGATTATGCTGCGCCGGTGTCGTATGATACGCCTCAATGCGTTGTATTGTACTGTACTGTAGTTCGGATACCAAATGTATGATACCATCTCCCAACGAAGAAGTGGCCGATGCCGTAATTCGTCAAGTTTTCTCGTCAATTTTTCCCTTTGAAGTCCTGTACGGCACACGACGTACTCGTATTTTACATTTTACAGTAGTACAGCTTAATTAAGGCCTAATTTCGTAAGCGTTTTGTCAAGTTTGTCGGTTTGTTTATATAACTGGGTGTACTTTGTAGTACTTGAAACACAGGAAGATCGTTCTACTGCTCCCTGTGCCCGGTACAAACAACAGTCATAGCAGATATTATTTGATGATGAGTTGATTTTTTGTTCGTACCTGGTACAATAATAATATTGATAGTGTTTTGGGACACAGAAATATCGTTCTACTGATGCCTGTGCCTGGTATGATACAAACAGTACAAGTAAATAATATTTTGTGATAATTTTTTTTTGTGTCCTCACGCCACGCGGGACCGCGCTCCAGCAGTGCAAAAAGGAAGAGAGAATAGCAAGGGGGCCTCATGTCGGGGGCATGAAGGGCTACATACTCAGGGATAAACACGTTGACGCGATCAGACACACACTCTACCTGTACGAGCACACGCCCTCTGACAATCATTTCAACAAAAAAAGTAAAGATGGAGGCGGACTTTTGTTGCACAAACATGTTATCGATCAGATTCGCTGCTTGCCTTGGGTATAATAACAGGCGGGGTCGAACGTCCACGTAAAGAACGATGGCCGCTTTTGGTCAGCTAGAGCTCTGGGGACTACTATTAATAATACTCTTAATGGAAGATATCTAGAGCCAACACACACACAAAGATGCGGGGACGTGACTTCCGAAGGTCCACGAAGGGAGGGCAACAGAACGTTCGATAGTTCTATAAAGAGGGATCAGGTCTCAATACATGCGAGGAAGGTGAAAGGTGAAAAGTTTGCTGCAGGGTGCAACCAGGGCCGGACAACAAGTGATTTTCTCCGCCTCTCCAGACCAAACACGGCAAAGGTCAACCGCTGCCGAAAAACAAGAAAGCATTCGAGGCACAGCAGACACGTCACCGGACTGCAAGCAGTGCGTACCCTCGGATAGCTCACCTTTAGCACCACCGCGCCTTCAAGTGGTAGTCGGAATGGTGTGCACCCTCTGCCCTTAGCTCTGATGGAGACTGGAGATGCAACGATGCAACCTAGTTTTCATGTTTCGTCCACCGTGGAAGGCCGACGTTTGTTCTCTGTAAAACATACCGATTTGGACGGAAATTTAAGGACCGTTTGGTATTCATTATAATAAAAAATGGTCTCTATATTACCGGCCAGAGTGGTATCTTCGACAAACCGAAAAATGTCGAAATATCCAAATATCCAAAAATCCAAAATTCTAAAATCCAAAAAGTCAAACCTAATTCAGCCGCGTTTCTTGGTCGAGGACCGGCAGGAACGATGGGCACCGAGCACCGCGCGTCGTTCGATGTTGTGTGAAGCGTGAAGCGACCTTGCGTCTATCAGTGCAAAACATACATACATACAGCCGTCCGTTCGAACACGCATGTGGGAGCAGCTGTTTACGCGAACAGGTTGGGTGGTGATTGCATACAATATGTGACGTTTGCGGTTTTTGTTTTTTGTTACCAGTAAAATTTATGATATCAGTACGCGATCGTACGTCCCGGCCAGTTTTTGCGAGGTCACAGGTGTGCCAACGTGTACCTGGAACCTGTTACCAGGTATGATATTAACGTAGGCATCAATCGATACCCTCACCCAGTTCACTTGGAGCGGCATGATATGTTCGTGAGATGGAGGCTTGGCTTCGGTGGAGACGTCGTTATGTTTTTTTCGCAATTTTGACGGCAGATGTCAACGATTCAGAGGTTTCACCTCGGATCAAAAGGGACCACCTACTGTAGAGCTTGCGGTCCACGCAATGGACAATGGAAGGGACGCGAGAAAACCACGTATATATACACAACCTGAAATGAGATAATATGCTAAAATGACCCTCACGTTGCAGTGTGGTTTCAACAAGTGGGAGTGTTACCTCGAGCATAATGTTTTATGTACTACTAAAAGTACACGCCAACTGTTTTAAGTAGACACTATCCAATAACCCCCCCCCACACACATGCAAATACTCTTTAACCTGAAACAAAAGGATACGTCAAAATGACCACATACGTTAGGATGTGGTTCCAACAAGTGGAAGCACTCACCTCGAGCATGCTGTTTGAAATAGACGCCAACTGTTTTAAGTAGACACCATCCAATACCCCCCCCCGCGCGCGCGCATACAAATACCAAAGACGGCCCGACCATAACGAGCCGATGCGGCTCACCGCCGCTCAGGGGGGATTCTATCATGCCAGCCTCACCCCCATCCCCGGTTGGTAGCGTTTCGGCCGCCGCCCCGATGTCATGCACCGTGATTCAATACAACAGATTACTGATAGTGACAGTGGCGCAGGAAGAGATTCGTTAGCCACGTGAAACGAATTGTACATATATCGCAAGAGAAATGCCTACAATCTGAGGTGTCTGCTTCCCTCAGGCATCGCCGAACAAACGAAGGACCTCTGAAGGTGATATTGTGTCTGTATACAAGGCCGCCAGAGCCTCGACCATGACCAGCTAGGGTATGGCACGGCAACCTAGCCACCGACCGCCAGCGGCTATCGTACAACTTCGGGCGCGCCTCGCAGTATGTTGCAAAGGATGCCGAAGTCCTGCGTTGTCCGGCGCGATCCGACAAATGAAAAATCTCTCTACACCGACGGTAAATGAGTGCGAATTTGAAACATCCCCGGCTGCAATCTGCCACGGTGCCGGCACCAACACAAAGGTTCTCAAGGCAAAACTACTGTAAGGTATCGCTCAACTGAACCGACCCGTTCAATAACTTACAGTAGTGGTAGGCCCCTCCCCCACACGACAGTGACGACCTCTGTGAATGCCTTCCAGCAAAACGCAACGTGTTGTTGACAACGCTAACGCCAAATTCCTCCGATGATGTGTCACCGAATACGACATCTCCGCCCCTGTGCAACGTCGGGTGGTCGAGAAAATTAACACCCACCAGTCCGTGCGCATCCGGTGCGGGGTGGTGGGCGACACCCTTGCTGAGGGGGTTCGCGGCGCGTTGGAGTAGTCTCCGTGACGCGCGGTGCTTTGTAAGTGGGGGTAACGCCCAAAGCATGGATTCCCGTCGTAGAATGAGTGCCATGAAAAATATTACCCCGCGTAGGAACGAATGTTGGTGTAGTGCGTGACGAAGGGGCGGTGCGGGTAGTGCCTGTGGGGCTGTCGATATGGTATTCCGTCGTAGCGAGCGGCGACAGAAGCCCAGGCTTCTCGGCACATGACTGAAACTGGGTCCGTGAGGTATGCTCTTTGAACACGGTGAAATGCCAATGGCGAGGCTCGCGAGACCTGGCCAAAAAAACGCCGACAACGCGAGCGAGGTCGGAGGTGGATAGCTGGTCGAGTGCAATAGCTCGCATGATAATCTGATAAGGGGACGATCTCTGCCGACGCCCCACGTAAGGAAAAACATACCCGAAGGGCAGAGCTTATCGTAACGCATCAAAATATCGGTTTGAGATAGCTTAACCAAGTGAGTGAGCTGGTAAGCAGCATCCGCGGTGTGGTTAGACGCGGTGAAAGGCCGGGTAGTGATGCGCGTTAATTCCCGCAAATCCGAGTTAGCGTATGCTGGCTGGACGGTGGTGACGCGCGCGGATTTGGCAGAAACGGTGACAGCGTCCGCGGCAGATTGACAAGCCCGGGCCACGGTGGATTACAACGGTTTCGCGCGGTTGTCTTTAATCGTGACGCTACATAAGCGCACAACGGAGGAGGCAACATCAACTAAAGAGGCGGTAATTTGGCTGTTCTCAGCGACAATCTTGACCTCGGGGAGGGTGGTTCTCATGGACTACTCCTCGGAAGACCAAGAGGGCAGGCATGTGCCGCTGTCCTCGCCGGCGTGATGGCGAACGTCGCTCGGAGCGTGTCCGTGCCTGCCAAAGTTCCCTCTGCTAGAGGAACTTCCGATGCCGCCCTTGCCGCGGCCCCCATGTCTGTGGTGCTTACTTCGGTGGCCCCCACTACCCCTTCGCCACTGGTGGTCGTTTCTATCGCCACTCAACCCGATGGAGCCGCCCCTCCCGGTAGTCGTTCGTACTTGCCGGAATGTTTTGAACGCTTCGAGGGTTGCATGTCGCCGTCGGCCTCCTCCGGCGTGGGTGAAAACACAGCGTCCCGGGAAGCAGCGTGCATGATCTGAATGGGTATCGAGGAGGCCGTAAACCGAGGTACTGGGGAGGCGCCACGCTTGCCACGTGCCAACCCCCACTTAACCCAGTGCCAAAAGCGAACCAACAAAAGAGGCGGCTGCAGCTTGAGCAGGAGATTTTCGGCTCCCTTTACCTCGCCGGTCATCATTGTCCGGGATGAATTCTTTGCGGGGAGCAGAAGCCGTCCTGCCCGAGTGGTTGAGGGAGTGGATTGCCCGTTGTGATTTCACGTGTAGGTTCGGGTTCTGCCGGTCACATCACTTGTTGAGAGGATGCTTGGCACACGCACGTATCCCCTTCGAGGTTTGCCTGTTAAGCGTGTCCCACATTGTCACTTACGTGTGCCGGCTGCTTTGTTAGAACACCAGCGTTGTATTATCCAGTTAGGGCTCCGATGAAAGGTCTGCGTCATGCGGGGCCACGGTGTTGCCTCGCCCTGAACGCCTGTTCCCTATACGAATAGACTTTCCAAGTAAAACGCCATCCTTTTCCGTGCTTCTAACAACGGACCTGTATAGGTGTTCCAGGGCATAACCAAAACACGAGGGAGCGGTGGATAACCCTTCAGTTAAGCTGACTTTAAGTCGGCGGCTGATGGTATACGTAGCTCACAACTATACAACACCAGGCACCTGGTATGATTTTAATATGATAGCCAACCAACTGGTTATTATTGTGCTCGAATTATTCCGGATAAAGCTGGACAAAGTTCCTGTGGATAAGGTATAGGGTAGGGGCTGGAGATAGGGTTTGGGTTTTTGGGATTCCGGAAGTGATGCTGGAATAGATCGAAACAGCGAATTTTAATGACCCTTCTCATAATGCCGGCACGTGCTGGCCACATCCTCAACTGCCCATTTCCTGTAGTGGTGGGAATATGAAGACGGGATTTCGACTCAGCAGCCGTTGCCTCGTTTGGCCGATGTTGTAGTCATCATCTATTTCACTTTGTATGAGGTTGGCGCCCAAATAATGGCACATTTGATCTTCCAACGTTGGAAAGCGGGAACACGGCTCTTGCCCCGTACGTACTGATTCCCTGTTCCCTATATATATATAAGCCTTCCAGGAAACCCGCTTTCCTTTCTCGCATTCACAAGGCCTCTCTACAGGCCTTCCAGGGCAACGCCATTCTAGCACTATCAATAGGACGCCTTAGAGCTGTATGTATAAGTAAACACACGGAAGATGTGGGGAAACGCCGATTCCGCGAACTGTTGTTACTGCTGTATTGATAGTAGAAGATGCCGCTCCTCAAAGCCCACTCTCACACCTTTATCTTACAAGGCTTAGTTTGGGGAGGCAATTGGTTAACCTTTACCAGTGGTCAAACGGACTAATACCCCACTAATACCTTAACAAATGGCGTCGTCGACAGACCATGGGTTTTATGGGTCGTGGGTTCGAATCTCACCTTTCACCAATAATAAACTTTTCTGACTTTCCCCGTGTCGAACTTGAAAAATACTCTCGCCGGTATCCCCAGGAAATGGAACCGCGTGGATATTGATAAGTCCGCCCGTGTATACGGTCGATTTGCTATCCCGCCGGTCCAGGGAGGGAGAGTGTTATAAGGCTTAGTTTGGATAGGCAATTGGTTAACCTGATACCAGTGGTCAAACGGACTAATACCTCACTAATACCTTAACATTTACCCTGCGGGGCTACGAAGCCTCCTGAAGGAGCATCAACACGTAAACAGGAAAGTGCTAAAAAATGTCACACACTGAAGCTACCGCCGGCACATCTCCAGCGGGGGGCGGCGGCGGCGGCGGCGGGGGGGGCGATAATGCTGTTCGTATTTGGCTAATCAACACTGACGGTTACATGTCGATTCGGGTTATTGGCATATTCTTGGGTATTTGATCCTTTGACTTCTGTGTGTCTACGCGGTGATGATGACGCAGCATATGGCCACTTCTCCTATCTCTACCCTGCTGGGAGACCAACTAATACATGGCAAAAGGGGAGTTTTATCATGTACCTGGTATCAATTATCGAGAAGAGAGCCGTTCAGTTGTCTAACACCCGGTAGGGTAGGAAAGGAACACCACTCAGCGACCGGCTACTGCATGGTAGGACATGACTTCACGAGCAACACTAACAACACGGGTACCCGATCGGAACGCGACAAACACAGGAGCAGGGTCACAACGTCTTCGACCTCACGAAACATACATGGAGTATATGGTAATGAAAATCAAAATACCTGAAAACATAGATGTGTGAACTTGGGTTTATACACCGTTGAGTACGGTGAGAGTTCTAGGTATCAGGTCTTCCGGTAAACGGTACCAGGTAGTTGCTTGCATGCCGCCTGTGAACATCCATCAACCCTTTTAACATTCACATAAAACAGTAGTAACTTCAGTGTCTAGACCATACGTAAGCAGGGTACGAGTACTAGGCTTGAGC
>JAYJMJ010297517.1:0-10272 GCA_036873875.1 Laminaria ephemera | reverse complement strand
GCGATCGGAGTATCACACACAGCTTGCAAAGATGAGTTTCGACGAAATCCCAGATCTCACAGCTGTTGTGTATTTTTAATTTTTTATAAAAATAAATATAAATCTCCATACCGAGATTTGAACCCCTGACTCCAACTTTAGTCGTATTCGAGGTTAACCACTAGACCATCGGGGCGACCGGCCACTGGGTACTACAGTACTGCCTGGTATACCTATACCGCAGTACGACAGTGCTTACAACACGTACGACTCCTATTTATAAGCTGTTCGATGTATTGCAATAAAAATCTCCTTACCGAGATGTGAACCCCTGACTCCAACCATAGTAGCATTCGAGGTTAACCCTCTTAGCACTAGATCGCTATAGGGCCCGTGAAATGGGCCCAAAATTATGTAGCATTACCTTGTTTTAAGGGCATGCTCTTTGAGTGGACTTTGAACGCCCCGTTTACCACGCCAAAGCTTTGAAAAGTGATGTACTGCCTGCTGTAGTGGGCCCAAAGAGTCCGGGCTCTTTTGACATGGTCGTAGTTGATGATTGTTTTGCGGTTTCCGAGTGGGTGCTTACTGAAGTCAGTGAAAAACGCATCCTATCCTCAATACGAAATCCAGCCTGGGTCACTGTTTTTACTGAAGTCAGTGAAAAACGCATCCTATCCTCAATACGAAACCCAGCCTGGGTCACTGTTTCTGTTTGGTATTAGGTATCCTGTACTGCAGATGATAATTCCTCCATTTGCGGCAGAAATTGAGCAGTCTCGTCCGCTCGCCTTGTGTCCGCACCACGTGACACTCGGTTTCACCTGGACATGAACCCAGACACGTGCCAGGATAGGGATACCACACTTTGGGGGAAACCTTGTTCCGGTGGACGGGGCTCTTCAACTGAGGACCTATCCATCTTGTTGGAAGAATATTCGCGTTTTCAAATACCATTTGTTGTACACCTAGACCATGGGTTGCATTTTTATTTGTTCTCAAGTTTAGCTGTTGGGGGTGCAGAGAGCTTCTCAAGTGACGAGTCTCAGAAAGCAACAGTTGTTGCACCCCAACCATAGCATGCGGCCCCAACAAGCTTGCTTTGCCCACAAACACAAGTCCTCACGCTACAACTTTTGTTATCGGTTCCCGCACAGAACGACGAAGACGAAAACTGCACCGTCGGCCGAGTTAAGCAGGGCACCACCCTGATTGGCTTTCCCGGCGATGACGTGTGTGTCCCACCTACGTGAATCGTCGTCAGAAACGCTACGAGTGGATTATTTTTTTCGGGATACTCTGTTGTTTTTTCGAGCCTCGTGACAACAAGTTGTGGCCTGTTTGTTCAGGCCATATCGGCGGGGTCCTGGCCGTTGTTTGGGTCGGAGTACGCGGCGGTCGATGGTGCTCGGTGTTCTTTATACTTGATTCGTCGTCAGAAACACACTGCGGCGGAGTATGTTCGGGACACCCTTGTGTTTATTCGAGCGTCGTGCCAGCAAGTTGTTGCCTGTTCGTTCAAGCCATATCGGCGGGGGACAGGCCATTGTTTGGGTCGGAGCAGGAGGACGGTTGAAGATGCTCAGTGTTCCGTATAATGCGCATGTACAGTGTGCAGCCGATATTTTCGCTAGTGAAGACGGTGGACGCGTGCTGCGATAGGGGTAGGACGTTTTGGCTGAAACGGTTTCTGAAAGACAGGGCTCCTTAACCCAAAAACCGTCGGAATTTCAGTTTTTATTTTTTCAGCAATTTTCATTGTATACCTAGGCCATGGGAATTTCCGTCGGGAAGCACTTTATATTGTTCCCCAAAGTCAGGTTTTGGGAGAGGTACGGAGCTCCTCAGGTGAGGAGCCTCGGAAAAAAAAGTGGTGCACCTCTCTACCGCAGCGTGCGTCGGTGCTGGAATCATGCACGAGGATATGAGACTGATTTGCTTTTGAGCCGCATGCATCTATTGATGACGGAGATGGCGAGGTGTGCTGTGGGTGGTTTCGTGGAAGAGACAACCTATTGCGGTTCAGATAATCTCCAGATCATCTTACGTAGAGAGTTTCCGTTATTAGCATCTGCTCTTGGGCAGGTGACTACCGCATATGAGAGTGGTTAACACACCTGCTGGGATGCGTTTCAGAGCCGAAATCCTATAAAACCCGGGGGGGTACAAACAACAAAAATTGCGGCTTTCGGGAGATGTCGTCGAGGTCTTTCCGAAGACGCGTCGCTCGGCGTTTGCGCTTTACCGGCAGTCGAGAAAATCGGCATTGGAACTCGTCCGAGGGTGTGTGTTATACACTGTCACATGCGGCAACACGTTGGATTTCGTGCTGCACGGTAAAACGTCGAGTTTAGCCCCCGGGGATGATTTGCAATATTTGGTATTTTTCTTGCGGGAACCAGCCACACCACGGCAGTCCACGAGTGTATTCGTACAGGAATCGACACCGACATGACGTCCCGAGTGTATTCGTACGGAAACCGACCACCCCGAGATTGCACGGCGAGGGGAGGGAAAATTCGGGATTTCTTGGGTTTCTCTTGGCCACTACGAAATGTCACTTCACAGGAACTAGTGGCGATGGGGGTTTCACGGCGGTTGTGGTACGGGAATCGACCACTATGGGAATTCACGGCACAGAAACTAACCACGACGGAATGTTTAAGCATTTCATGTATGAGTATTGACCAACGCTGGAACTGACCACCACGCACGATGATTGAGGGGTCATTCCCCGGTTTTTTTAGGTGCACTGTGGCGGAAAGTTCAAGTGTGTCCGCCCGTCCGTTAACAAGTTGGTAGTACAAAGCCCCGCACGTATGCCGATATTCACCGGCAAGCATGCTCTGGGAAGGAGGCAAGATGTCGAGAGGCACCTTGGGAGGTACATTGATTTGAACGTGAGGCCGTGGAACTAAAGAGATTTCCATGAGTTGGAAAGATGGCGGGTGCATATTTTGTGGGTCGTCATTGCCACCTTGGTGGCGCAGACTGTGAGCCCATGACAATGCGGCTACATAGCTGACGCCTAGCGCACGCATTGTCGCCATGTCTATCTGAACGGCGCATACTACCGGAGAGGTGTGCCTTTTTTTCTGAGCCCCCCAATTAGGAGCTTCACACCTCGCCCAAAACCTGACCTTGAGAAGAAACGACAGGGCAACTAGATGAACAATCCCATGACCTAGGTATACAACGAGTAATACGGATACACACACGGTATTCCAGCGAATTTGAGTAGTTCCTCTGTTGGGTAGCCCCGTAAGTTAGAATTGGTTTGACCAGAAAGTGGTACCTCTATCGTTCCTAGGATGAGGAGCCCCGAAAATCAGAAATATTTGGGTAAAAAGTGTCACCCCTATCGTATCATGCGTCTAGTGCACACACCCGACTTCGAACTGAGGATGATCTAGATTGTCTAGATCATATATCTGTGGATGTGACATGTTCTGCAGGATCTGTGTAGTACAGATCCAGCCCAGGAAACATGTGTTAGGCCAATCAGGTCATCCACCTCTCAACGCCGTCGCCCTTAGGCCGTTCGATAAGGAGGTAGGCCAGGACGATAGCGTTAGACGCGTGCAACGATAGGGATACAGTAGTGGTCCATCTATAGTGCCGGTATATGCCAGCCGAAAACACCGGCACTATAGTGGCAACCGACACTAGTCTGGACACTGACATTACTGGTCGTTCCCATCTGTGCCAAGACTGGTCTTACGATAAGGGGGGGCATCTCTTGTTTATTTTTTTTCAGTCGTCCAGAGCCACTCGGAAGAGTGACCACCCTATTTGTTTGCAGTCTTCAAATTTTTAAGCTTTTTGACTTCGCGATATGCACTACCATAGGATTCTTGTTAACTTTCGCTGCGCCAAAAAAACAAAAAAATCGTACTTGGAGATAGATAACGAGTCACTCGCCCGAGTGACCTAAACACGGTTTTGGAAATAGAGGTAGCCCCCCTAGCGTAGCACCAGTCCCAAACGACTTCACAGGCATTATTGCGGGCAACCGGCACTACTCGACCGTCGCTATAGAGGGATCTCTACTGTGGCGCTGATTGGCCGCACTGCACTATAGAGGGATCTCTACTGTGGCGCTGATTGGCCGCACTGCACTATAGAGGGACCTCTACAGTAGCACTGTTTGGCCAAAACCTTTCTGGCTGGCGGGGCTCCTCAACTGACAAACTACCCAATAATGTTGGAGTCTCGTTCGTCCACTGTGTTGGCTGTATACCTAGGACACGGGGCTGCTTGTCGGATTGCCTATTAGTTTCGTCTCAAAGTCCGTTCCAAAGATCCTCAAGTGAGGAGCCTCAATAAAATTAGGCGTCTTCTCTGTCATTAAGCCACTCACCAAATCAGGCAGCGCTGCGGGGAGCCTGCCCGCAAAGGCCTCGGCTTCCGCTGATAAATTGGAAAGCGGCATAAGGTAGAATGCCGGCAAAAGCTGGATATTTCAGATACAGGGGGTGGGGGGGGTGGGGGCGGGCAAGGCGCACGGGGATTCTACTAGTAATGTGTATGGATGCGTGCTATTACAGGGGTAGTACGATTTGTCCAGAACATTTATGATTGACGGGACGGGATTCCTCAACAGAGGAACCACTAGGCGGCTGAGAACTCGAGGAGTGGTAAAACGTACAATGTTGGCCAATAGGGGTAGTATGGCTTGCCCGACGTATTTCTGAATGAAGACGCTCCTCAGCTGAGGAATTACCCTGTTCCGTTGGACTTTCGACTATGTTTCATAATACCATACCTGGTATGTTATGTACCTAGGCCATGGGACACCTCAACGGATTAAGCTGAAATCTTTTGTCAAAGTCGAGTTTTGGATATGATAAAGAGCTTCTGAAGTGAGGAGACCAAGCAGAATTTGGCGCTACCCCTATCTTATCATCCCGTATCATCCCGCATTATTCCTTATCATCCCGTACCATCCCGTATCATCCCGTATCATCCCGTACCATCCCGTATCATCCCGTATCATCCCGTATCAGGCGCTTGCTTTAGGTTAAGCAACGGGCAGAGGTGTACACTGTTAGAGCAGTTTTGTAGCATGACTACATCCATATTGCCGCTGTTCATAAAAAGGACTGAATCCGTTGTTCCATTTGCACTTTGGTTGACGACGATTAGGTGCAAGTTTAGAACACACACGGTTGAAGTAAGACTTAAAATACACCCCCGAGCGTATTTTGTTGGCGCAGCACAACAAAAACTTCTATGGTGGTGCTTATCGTGAAACCAAAAAACACAAAAATGGTAGCCACTCGCACGAGTGGCTCTGAGTCGATTAAAAACAAAACCCTATCAGTGAGCCCCCTACCGTATAGCCAAACGTCCTGTCATCTATCGTGTCACCAAAGATCGCATCCATACCGAAAACACTTTAATTCGGCAGGTCGCGCACCGTCTATCGTATGATACGAAGGCAACGTCACCTGTCATCTAGTATTGATATGTTTGTCATGCGACATTGTGCGGTATGAGCTTCAGCGTTGATCACTCATGAACATTCCCAGAGAGTAGAAGAAAACCAAGGAAACCCCATCAAAAAGCGAAACCTATGCGGAAACTCTCCCTCCCCTCTGCACCTACGTCCGGCTTAGTATCACTCTAATCCAGTATCAAACGTGTCATATATCGTGTCGTACTAAAGACGGCAACCATACCAATACACTCGCAATACAAGTAGGCAGGTCGAGGATCGTAGGACTTATGATATTAAGAGCAAATAAATGTCACCGATCATCTATCACATTATACTGTGTCACTATTTACGGAGGACTATAGTAATCAGGACCTACAATATACACAAAAACTTATATATTCCACTGTTTTTGTTAACCAAATTTGGTCCTGATTACTGTGTTCCCCCGTAATAAAGATGGCGACGATACCGACACCCACATTCGGCAGGTCGCAGAAGCACGCCTGAGGCCGGTAGTGGCCATAGTTGCCCTGGCGGTAAGGAGATCGAGGCAAGTTCGGAACGGAAGTGGTGTCCGTACGGTACGTTTAAGGTGTAGCTGGTACCCGAACTGCGGTGGGGGGGGGTGCTTGCTACGATAATGGGGGCAGCACCTTTTTTTTTCTAAGGCTCCTCGCTTGGGGAGCTCTATGCCTACTTCGGAGTATTAACCCAAACAATGGCATCGACAAATTGCACGTGCAACCCGATGAGAAATACTATGGCCTAGGCATACACCGGAAAAAAATGTGAATAACGCAATTGGTATTTGCAACGATACTACTATTAAGTAGTTTTGTTTGTTGAGGAGCCCCTTCAGTCAGAAATATTATGGTCAAAAGCCAAAAAGAGGTACAGTACGCCCATCGTAGCGCACGTCGGGGGGTACGCCCGTTTTCACTACTATGCATGCTACGGACGGAAGGGGTGCACCCAGGTTTTTTTACACTCCTCACTTGACGGGTTCTGTACGTCTCACTTTACAACCGATTACCTGAAACCTTCTCAGTGCCGTCTGATGGTCAATTTAACGGCCTAGGCATACACCAAATATTACTGTTGCAACCCAACGACACTGGGTGGTTTCCCTCAGTCGGTTTCCCTCAGTTGAGGATCACCGACCAACATAAGTGTTTTGGCTATAAAGTGCTACCCTTATCGAAGGAGAATAGTCAGGTGCATCGATACCATACCATACGTCATTGGCCAACTCCGCTGCTGCCACCCACAGCATCCACTGAACGCATCAACCCTACTGGAACTTGGGAGGGATCAAGCCTACGGCACGGGGGTCATTTTTAGGGCCTCTTTGTTGAGCGGCTCAGCGCCACTCGCGCCAGTGGCGACCCTACTCCTTTAGATCCCTAGGTGCTTTTCGGTTCGGCGATATGCACCGCCATATGATTATGTATTACGTTGCGCCAACACAGTATCTTTATTTCCGTTTCTGAAGGGGATGCGGAGCTGCTCGCGTGGCAGTGGAAATGGGGGTTCCCCTCCTACCATACCCTTGTCCGAGGGCAAATTTTGTTTTAAAAGTGACGGAATCCAATGACGGTTACAAAATCGACCAAACGAAGGAGTCTGGCTGCTAGGGTTGGGGGGGGGGGTGGTATCCGAAGCGTCGCCGCGGCGGAGAACGGAGCCGTCGACATGTGCCAACAGCTCCAGAACGACCTCGACGACTACCGCAGGCGCGACGGTGGCGACCACGACGAGCCGGCGACACCAGTGCGGCGGGTTGAGGAGAAAGAGCATGTCGGGGTATGGCACAACCTGAGCGTCCGGAAGGTGTGGATCAATACCGGGGAAAAGCCGGCGGTGTGCGGCTTAAAGCGGTCCGAGATGCAGGCCCTGCCGGTGGATATTGCGCTGGCATCGGACGAGACGACGCTCCAACTAAGCACCTTCACGAGGTTCCGCGTCGCAGCGTACATGGCGGAGGACGACAACTCCCGGCTGGCTGCGAACATGTTTCTCCCGGAGCAGATGGAGATTATGGCGGAGGCCATGCTGGCGGTCGTGGGGAACGGCGTCACATCGGAAGACGGCGTCGACCGCGTCCGCATTCTGGAAGACGGTCTCCGAGAGGGCCTCACCTCCCTGCGGGTTCACTGCCGCAAGCATCGGGGGAAGGCCTGCTTGCCGGACAACAAGGCCCTGCTGTCCTCGCTGATCGACGACGACTTGAAGGAGTACTCCCAGCGACTGTTCGCCGCGGCGGTGTCCGCCGCGAAAACAGGGCCGCCGGCGATCAAGCACATGCCCCCCGTCGTAAAACCATGTGACATGGCTGGCGCTCAGCTCCTATATCAAGGGGGGGGGGCTCATGGAGGCACGAGCGCCCCCGGCGGCGGTGACGGGCTCGGCGCGAGGCGAGAAGCGTCCCCGGTCGAGCTCGTCGCGGGAAGGCTCCCAGGGTGAGTGTCACACGTGGCGGGATCACGGTTTCTGCACGTTCGGGGCGAGTTGTATTTTCGACCACTCGATAACCAAGAAGCACCGTCCGAACAGCGACTACGGCGGGGGCGGCGGACGGAGAGGCGCCAACAGCAGCGGCAACGGTGGGGGTGGTGGTACGCTGTCGGGTGAACGAGCGAAGAACGGCCGCTCCAAACCCGGCGGCGGCGCCGGGGCTCCTGGGGGGAGCAGCGGGGGGGGCAGAATCACGGCAAACGGCGGTTCTACGGCTTCGGCGACACCTCCGGGAAGTGGCTAGGTGGGCGGGATCCGTCAGTCATCGATGGAGTCAACGGCAGGTGTGGTTGCGTTTCTGCGGAAATGCGTTGCTCCAATGCAGGATTTAGCGAGGGTTGCCCGGACCGGGGGGGTGGAGCAGGCGTTAGTGCGCGTGGCGAGTAACTATTCATATTTTTTGTCCGCGCTCGGAAGTCGTTTTGCGTGCATGAGAGCCCTCGAAGTCAATTGCCCGTTCCCCGCGTAGATGCGGACCAGATGGCGGCCTGGTTTGGGGACGTTAAGAAACTCGCGCATAGTGACCTGTTGGTGAAGATCACATCTCACGGAGTGTAGGTAGAGGTAGGTGGCGTCGGAGATTTAGGCGCCGCATTGCGATATGGTAACCACAGTTCGATTAGCCCATAGGAGGACAACATTATTGCTAAGATAGCGGATGATGTGCGGCTCGGTCGCGCTTTTGTCTTTCCGCGGGAAGCGGCAAACCGGATTCCCGGTCTGCGCGTGTCGCCTCTGGGTTTCGCGGTTTCCCCCTCGAAGATCAGAATTATCTATGACTTGACATTTTCCATGTCTGTACCGAGCGTTCACGCCGACACGGATTTTTCAAATGCCCCAGTCTGTAAGTTAGGACACGTGTTGCGAGGTATAATTTGGCGTATCTTGCACTTGCGTCGCCCGTCGGTACCCCTTACCCGCATTCTGTTGAGCAAGATGGACGTGAAGGATGCCTTTCGGCAAATTCCTGTAGAATGGTCCCGTTGCCCGCTTTTCGGATACGCGTTTCACGAGTTGATTGTGGTCGACAGGCGCCTACAATTCGGCTGGCAGAATAGCCCAGGGTTCTGGTGTTTGTTTTCGGCCGCTCTGGAACACTCTCATATGCACACGTCCTTGTGCAATGCGATCGTCACCCCCTTCGGACGGGCGGCTACCAGCCACGTGCAGGTCAGCCCGCCGGCCGAAGGGGAATCCCCCGCTTTTCATTCCCTCGGGTTACCGGGTTCCCCCGGGGGACGGGGGGGGAGTGACGAAGACGTTTTTTACCCGGATGTACGTAGACGATGCGGTTTTGGTAGAGCCACAGTGTTTCCCTTCAGGTGAGCGGTGTTTGCGGGCGTCACAGAGCTTGGGATCCGATTACGGCCGCCTTCTCGGTGCGCGCCAAGCAGGCGAGCCGCCCATGTTGGCTCCGGAAAAGGTGTCCTCGTAGCACACGCGGCTCGAAGTGTTGGGGTGGGTGCTTGATACAATCAGTATGACGATTTCCCTGCCGCAGACAAACCTAACGCAGCTTCGAGAGCTTCTCTCGAAGTGGCCGAAGGGTCGTCGAATCGCCTCGGAATCGGAGTTACGTTCGCTGATGGGGAGATTGTCGCACGTTTGCGAAGTTGTGAGGTCGGGAAAGTTTTCGTGAGACGCATGCTTAATCAGTTGGGCATGCTCCCCGTACAGGCCTGGCACGAACAATTTAGGGTTTCGGGGGGGGGGGCGCGGCCGTCGACGGGTCGCTCACGCGTCCGCCTAGGTCGCGAATTTCACGACGAACTTTCGTTTTGGCGTTTGATAGTAGACAAGGCAATGGGGCCGGGGGGGTCGGGTATACTAGACGCTCCACCGTTAAGTTTTTATTTGCAGCCTCACTCGCGCACGCTCATCAGCGACGCATCTGGGGACGCGATGGGGGGGTTTTGATTGGAGACAGGGTTGTGGTGGAGGATCGATTTCGACAAACGACACGAGGAATCGCCTGCGGGCCCACGTGCAAGGGAGGGATAATTTGTCTATTAATGTTTTGGAATTGCTCGCCATGATAGTCACGGCGTGGGCATTCACAGTTGACGCCAAGGTAGCACCCCAATACGTAGACGAGAGTATCTTAATGCGGGGAGACAATATGTCGGCCGTCCACCGGGTCAACCGATGTAGGGGGGGATGCGAACCACGGGCGGGCGCGCTTATGCGGATACTTGGTTGCCTAGAGATGCCCAGCGGCTGGTACTTTAGTGCAAACCACGTGCGCGGTATCGCGAATGTTCTGGCGGACGGTGTGTCACGTTGGGACCGTTCCACCATCGCTCCCAACCTCCGTGCGCTCCGTCCCGACATTGACTGGC
>JAYJMJ010297500.1:0-10273 GCA_036873875.1 Laminaria ephemera | reverse complement strand
GTTACCTTAACTTGATAATTTCCACTCTGACTACTATCTGCATTATCTACTATCAAATAAGGATTATTCGGGTAATTTCCAGCGGAAGTTGTACCTGCTGGACCTGACCATTCATAAGCTACTTCGTAGCCATTAAACTGTAAAGTAGATAAGATTAATTGCTCGCCCTCACAGATTGCTCCATCATAATAAATGAATGGTTGATCTGGATTTTCACTAATTAATCCTACTTGGGTAGAAAAAGTACCAGATGGACAATCATTCGTATTACTAATCACTAAATTATAACTACCCTCATTAATAGCAGTTGGATTTGGAATCACTGGATTGATGGCATTAGAAGTAAAGCCATTAGGGCCTGTCCAGCTAAAGCTTAGTCCGTCCGTGTCCGCTATATTTACATTAGCAAATAAAGCTAAATCACTATCACATATCCCACCATTATGGGTTGGCACAGCCGTTATTTGATTGTATACATCCACAATAATTTCGCTAGAAATAGTCGAACAGTCATCTACAATTACTTCTATTCCATACGATCCTCCATCTGTGCCATCTGCTGATAGAATATTAATAAAGGAAGCATTTGGATAATCGCCCGTTCTCGTACTCTTTCCATTCGGGCCTACCCAATTATAAGTGACCGTATTTCCTGTGTAAGTTTCTACGGAAAGCGTCAAAGGGCTACCTTCACAAACAGGGCCATTGGTTGTAATTATTGGTTGTTTCAAACCTTCCGTCACATCTACAGTTGTTGAAGTTGCATGGGTACAACCATTAATATCCACCACTGTAATTGTATAAGTACCTGATGTTGCAGCTCCAATATTTACTAAATCTGGATTTTTTAAAGTAGAAGTAAAATCATTCGGTCCCGTCCATTCATAAGTAAAGGGAGGGAAGCCTCCTTGTACTACTGCATTCAATGTAATGTCTTGGAAACTACTAGTGCAGGTGATTGGTGCAATTGGCGTTATACTAACTTGTGGTTTCGTATAAATTTGCACATTGTATTCATCAGAAATTTTGGTACAACCATCTACCGTAACCCGTACTTGATATGCCCCAATATTACTTCTATTAACAGGGAAAATCGTCCATTCATTCGTATGAATAGCTGTAAGGACTTGCCCATTTCTCAACCATTCATAAGAAATACTATCCCCTGATACCGCTGCCGTTGATAAGGTAATACTTTCTCCTTCACAAGTAGCCGCAGTTGCAGTGATGATTGGCTCATAATTCCCCTCTGTAATATCCACTTCTATAGAAGTGGCAATAGAACTACATCCTTTGGCATCCGTCACTATAATTGTGTACGTGCCTGCCATTGCCGCAGTAACATTAATTAAGGTTGGATCTTTTTGGGTAGAATAGAAATCATTTGGCCCTGTCCATTCAAAAGTATAAGGAACTGTACCGCCTGCTGGTGTGGCAGTTATAATTAAATCTGTTGTTAGGCTTGCACACTCCGCCCCTTCTGTTGCTAGTGCAACAGTTGGTGCTTCATGAATAGTTACCGTTGTTTGTCCAGCAGGTGAGGTACAGTTATTAGTGGTGATCGTTAGCCAGTACGTATACGTACCTGCTACCGTTATATCGTTCAATGTTGGATTTTCTTCTTTGGAAATAATCGCCGCACTTCCTAACGCAGGATCACTATCGTACCAAGTAAAAGTTGTGCCTTCTGCATATAAGCCACCTCCTGCCGATAGGCTTATAGAAGAACCTAAGCAAACTGAACCTTCATTCGTTGGCAAGGGTTCATCAGGAATAGGGTGGATCATGACATCAATAGGCTCAGATATAGAGGTACATCCGTTAGCATCTGTCACCTGTACTTGCCATTCTCCTAATAGATAGGTTGGATTTTCTGCGCTAAAAGTAGTTGTACCCGTTGTTGTTGTCAATCCTAGATAAGTACTTAAGGTTTGTACACTACTTCCTAATGGCCCTATCCATTCATATTTTACACCAATCGTACTACTGTTTAGTACTAAGTCCTCGCCATCACAAATTGGGCTATTACTCACTAAACTAGCTTTTTCAGTTTCCTCTAAAATACTATTTACTTCAACGGTCCCGACAGCCGAACAGCCACTTGAGTTTGTGGCTGTTACGACATAAGGGCCATTATCTACCACGCTTACACTTGAAATGGTAGGATTGGGTAGAGACGAAACGAAATTATTTGGACCTGCCCATTCAAATTGAACAGCGTCCGTTGCGTTGGAAAATAATTCTAATTTGCCTCCTACACAGATGCCATCTACTGTTGCTGTTGGCATAACGGTTGGTGCAGGAAGGGTTTTTAATTCAAAAGTATCTGACTGAATGACACATCCATCTACGGCTACTTCTACGGCATATTTGCCTTCGTGAACCGTACTGTCCATTGGATTAATAATGATCGCATTGGTAGTCAAACCTGTAATATTGGTAGTCGCTGGGGTTGTCCAAGTATAAGTAACATTTGAGCCTTGGTAAGCTGGAATACTTAGTTTGACCTCGCCTCCTTCACAGGATAAATCAGTAATAGCAATAGATGGTTCAAATAAGCCTTCTGTTACATCTACCGTAGTCGAAGTCATTGCAGACGCACAGCCTCGGCTATCCGTTACAACCAAAGAATAAGTGCCACTCTTCGTAGCATCTATATTAATAACAGTAGCGATAGAATCCGTAGAAGTAAATCCATTAGGACCCGTCCATTGATAAAAATAATTATCACTTCCTCTACGAGGGAGTGCTATTAATTGTAATTCTTCTGATCCTTCTACACAGGCTTGGGCAGCTACTTGCGCTATATCAATAAGTGGAAGCGGATGAACAACTACGTCCAAAGTATCAGAAATGGTGGTACAACCATCAATATCTACTACTACATGGTAGGCTCCATTATCACTGCTCACAACCATAGGTAATACTAATTGATTACCTATATTCTCAAAAATTACACCGTCTTTAAACCAAGTATAATTAACAGCTATTCCTTCGTAGGCTTGAATATTCAAAGTCATTGCCTCTCCTCTACAAGCTGCGCCTGTATAGACCAAATTAGGACGATCTGGATTTCTGGTTATATCAATAACCGTTTCCGCATTCGCAGTGCAGCCGTTGGCATCTGTGATGACCACAATGTAAATACCTGATAAATCATTAGCTGCATTAGGTAAAATCGGATTTTGAGCAATAGATTCAAATTCATTAGGACCTGTCCATACAAACGTATAAGGAGCTAGACCGCCTGATGGAGTCGAACTAAGCGTTAAATCCATCATTGGATCAACACATTCCGTTCCATCATTCGATGCTGTTACAGTTGGCGATTCATTAACGATCACACTTGTTTGTCCTGCTAAAGAGGTGCAATTATTAATAGTGACTATTAAAGAATACATCAAGGTATCGGCTACCGTTATATCTGTTAAAATTGGAGAAGCTTCATTAGAAATAAGGACTGCCCCTGCTGTTTCATCCAAATAGTACCAATTGTAAATTGTTCCAACTGGGTATGCTGCCCCTGGTCGTAAGACTACTTCCGAGCCTAAACAAACAGGACTATTATTGACTGGTAAGGGTGCTTCTGGAATAGGATGGATAACTACTTCTGTTGGTTCAGAAGCGGCGGAGGCACAGCCTTCTCCGTTCAAACAAACCAAAGTCCATATCCCTGCATCGTAAGCACTATCTATCGCTGGAATCGTTGTTGTATTCGCAATGGTTGTTAAGAATGGATTGGATAATGTACTCGTACTTGCACCATCAGGACCGATCCATTGATAAACTTCACAAACGGCACTCGTTGATAAAATCAAGTCTTCGCCTGCGCAAATTGGCCCATTCGTTTGTATAGTTGGTTGTTCTTCTGTAGAATTAATCGTCACATTGACAATAGAAGGATCAGATGGGCAGCCGTTTTGAATAACGACTAATTCGTATTGCCCTACTTGTGTGACACTGGCATTATCCGATACAAAAGGATTTTGATCGGAGGAACTAAAGCCATTTGGCCCTGTCCATTGATAATTTTCTGCTGCTGTTTCTGTTGATACTTGTAATATATCACCAATACACACCACCACGTCTTCTACGATAGGTGCGTCAGGCGTAGGCACAACTGACAAAATATAAGGAGGCGATGTCGCAGAAGCACAATCATTGATGGTCACTTGCAAATTATACGCTCCTATATCATCCATATCTACTGTATCTATTTCCAATCTAGGTGCATCCAAATATGCTCCACTTGTAGTAGACCCTTTTGGACCAGTCCATTCATACTGTACATCTACGGCTGTATAAGAAGTTTCGACTGTTAGTAGGAACGATTCTCCTTCACATAATGGGCCATTGCCAATTAAGAAAGGTTCATCTGGACCTATTGTTACATCAATTACGGTTTCTGCTTGCGCAGTACAGCCATTGGCATCCGTCAACACAACAATATAAGTGCCTGATAAAGCATCACTTCCATTTGGTAAAACAGGATTTTGAGCGATAGAGGCAAAATTATTGGGCCCCGTCCATGCATACCTATAAGGAGCTTGTCCATCTAATGGAACGGATGAAAGATTTAAATCCATCATTGGATGTATACATTCCGTTCCGTCATTGGTCGCAGTAATGGTCGGTAGTTCATTGATTGTCACTTGTACAAAAGCAGGTGCAGATGGGCAATTGTCCACCAAGACAACTAACCAAAATAAATGGGTCCCTGCGGTCAAAGTATCAATGATAGGATTCTTAGTAGTAGCAATTATATCTGCATTATTCGTCTCTGGATTCGCATCAAACCATACATAAGTTGTAGTTGTAGGATAAGATCCACCTGCTAATAAGGTAATGGCATCGCCTTCACAAACCGCACCACTATAAGTTGGTCTTGGCGTAGTAGGAATAGGCGTAATTGTCATATCTACTGCTGCCGAAGGTTCAGAAGCACAATTATTTCCATTAACACAAATTACTGTCCACAATCCAGCATCATAAACACTCTCTCTTTCTGGAATAGTCGTCGTATTAGTGGTAGTTATTAGTAATATATTAGAAAGCGTCTGATCACTATCTCCTTCTGGTCCTATCCATTGATAAGTATCACAAACAGCACTAGTAGATAAAATGAGATCATCCCCTCTACAGATTGGCCCATTTGTGCGAAGTGTTGGAGTATTAGGTATTTCATTGACCATCACTGTCGCAATCGCTGGTTCAGACGGGCAATCTCCTCTTACTACAATTAATTGATACGCCCCGACATCTGTGGCAGTTGCCGCAGTTGTTAGAAATGGATTCTGATCAGCAGAGGTGAAGCCATTTGGTCCTGTCCACTGATATTCATCCGCTACCGTACTGGTCATCAATTGGATTAAATCCCCTGCACATACTGCTATGTTTTGTACAATTGGTGCTGTTGGAGTTGGCGTTACTGTAATTGTGATCGTATCTGTTAACCCTGTATAACAGGTATTATCTGTTGGATAAATGGTCACCGCAAAATCCGTTGTAACTAATAAATCCGTGAACGTTGGATTTTGAGCGGTAGAGGCTGTAATGCCTGATAAATTCAAATTTTCCCACTTATAAGTAGCGGCTGTCACATCACTCGTTACCATCAAAGCAATAGCTTCTCCTTCGCAAATCGTTGGAGCATCTGGTGAAATAACCAAGTTAGCAGGGGTACACTCAAATGGTGTTGGATCATCTTCCTCGCCTTCGTCATTATCCGTTTCTGGATCATCACCATTATCCGAATCATCTTCCACAGGGTCGCCACTTGGATCGTCTCCTTTTGCCGTTGCCTGATTATACATTGGATTTTCGGCTAGTGGATCGCTTGGATTTAATTCTACTATTACTTCTACTACGAGTACTTCTCCTGGCTGTAAATTATCAGATGCCATACCCAAGAATACATCGGTGGCTGGTGTAGCACCAATAAATAATGGGTTAATAGTTGGAGACATCGTTGCCGTTGTTAACGGTGCATAAATCGTTGGCAAACTCACCACTTGCACAAAAGCAGCTCCTAAATCTGTTGCTAAATCATCTACTAGAGATAAATTATTCAACGGAATATTTCCTGTATTTTTAATAACAAATCGGTAGCTTACATCAAAATGATTCGCTGTACCATTCGCTGCTGGACTTACATTTACAATTTCCTTTGCTACATTAATTTGTGGCAAGGGCAAGGGTGTAGGATCATCCATATCTGGATTATCTGGATCATCACCATCATCTGAATCATCTTCTACAGGATTATCATTTGGATCGTCCGCCGTAGCAGTTGCTTGATTAGATAATGGTTTCGGTGCGCCTCCTGCATCTGGATTTATTTCTACCGTAAATTGAATCGTTAATTCATCTTGTGGGTGTAATAATCCTGAAGTTCCATCAAAAATATTGATCGGAAAGCTTCCTGCATTTGGGATCGCTGGTGCTCCATTGGAAACACTAACTGTTGGGCCTGCAGTTTTGCCAATATAAGCTGTTCCAAATTCTGCTATTAAATCATCACTGACTTGAATATTGTCTAGATCAACATTACCTGTGTTTTTTACTGCCATTTCAAAGGTCACGTAATAGTTGCCTGCTGTTATAGCTGGTTCTATATTAACTACCTCTTTTACTAACTTTATTTGTGGAACGGGAATCAGCGTTGGATCATCTGGGTCTCCTGTTTCATTATCAGGTTCGTCATCTTCATCCAAATCTGTCTCATCATCTGAATCGTCTTCTACAGGATCACCGTTAGGATCATCCCCTTTTGCAGTCGCTTGATTTTCTACAGATTGATCTAAGGAAGCAAATGCAGCTATGTCTACTACTGTTGTTAATAGCACTTTATATTTCTGCCCAGGTTCTAACAAATCAGTTGCTGCACCGAGTACTAAGTCTTTACTAGCAACGCCATCATAAGCTGAGTTAACGGCTGGTGGTGCAGTTGCAGAAATATTCATCACCCCCACTACTGGCGTTCCTGTAAGGGTTGCACCAAAAGTAAGCGAGTCTATCACGCTTAAATTCGTCAAGTCTACATTACCTGTATTTTCAATAATAAATTCAAAATTGAGTTGATAGCGATCATCTACCAAAGGAATTCCATCTGTTACTGCTTTAGTGATCGTGATTTCAGGAATCGGCAACAAAGTCGGATCATCGGGATCCCCTGTTTCATTGTCAGGATCATCATCTTCATTCAAGTCTGTTTCATCATCCGAATCATCTTCTACTGGATTGCCGTCTGGGTCTTCTCCTTTAACAGTCGCTGTATTGGCTAGTGGCTTAGGTCGAGTCGGACAAGAAATATCTACTTCTATGGTCACAGACACCGAGATAGAATCTCCAGGGAATAAACAACCGTCTGAATTAAATATATTTGCTTGTGTCACTCCATTATAAATAGAGTTTAAAGTAGGAAGTATACTATTCGTCGACGTATTTACTAAAGTAGGAGTAGTTGTACTAAGTAATCCTACAAAAGCACAGTCATATTGAGTGGCAAAGTCTTCTAGTAGATCAATTTGGCAAAATTCACTGCCGCCTATATTTTCAATTACAAAATTATAAGTCACTTCATAATTGCCATTTTCTAAAGCAACTGGCATTTCACTAATTGCCTTTGTCAATTGCGGTACAGGTGGAATACGAACAGGTGTAGGATCGTCTTCCCCTCCGTCATCAGGTAAGTCGCTTTCATCATCTGACACATCGTCTACTGGCGGATAACCAGGAATTGGGTCACCCTCTTCATCTACAGGTGTGCCTGTTGCTGTTGCTTGATTCAATACAGGCTGTGCTAATAAACCAAATGCTAATGGATTGACTTCCACTTCCATCCCAATCATAAACGACTCATTGGGTTGTAATATATCGGTCACTGCACCAAGTGTCATATTACTATCGCTATTCCCATTGTATGCTCCATTATTAATAACAGGAGGCATCGTTGCCGAAACATTCATTAAAGTCAGCGTTGGTATTCCAACTACTGCACTAGTAAATGGTAAAGGATCTGTAATATTAATAGTAGACAAATTCGCATTGCCTGTATTTTCTATATTGAATTTAAAGACTAAGTTGTAATTACCATTTGGTAATTCTGTTGCACTCACTAAATCTTTTGTAATACTTATTTCAGGAAAATAGGTGAAAGTTGGATCATCTGGATCACCCGTTTCATTATCTGGGTTATCATCTCCATCCAAATCTGTTTCATCATCTGAATCATCTGTTACAGGATCACCATCTGGGTCTTCTGCATTGACGGTCGCTGTATTAGCTAGTGGCGATGGAATTGGATCGCAATCCACTGTAATTTCTACGCTGATCGTCCATGTAATGGAATCTCCAGGAAAGATGCAGCCATTGCCTGTGAACATATTGAAATTGGAATTCCCATCATAGCCCGCATTAATACTAGGTTGAATACTATTGCCTGACACATTCCCAAAAGAAACTAAGGTGGCTGGGTCAGCATCTACAAAGGCACAACCGTATTGGGTATCCAAATCCTCTAGTACATCTATTTGGCACATTTCCGCTGTACCATTATTGCGTAATACAAAGATGAAGTCCATTTGATAATTCCCATTTGCTAATTGCGTTGGGGCAGCAACAAGGGTTTTCGTCAATTCTGGAATTGGGCCTAAATCTAATGGGGTCGGGTCATTTGTATTATCAGTAGGGTCTACGCCATCGCCTGACACGTCCGTTACAGGCATATCGGTCGGATCAATTCCCATAACTCTAGCTTGGTTCGTTAATCCTGTTACGGGTACTTGTAGTGGATCAATTTCTACTTTTATCAGCACTACGATATTTTCACCGGGGTTCATAATAGCCGTTCTATCTAATAAATCATCCCCATCTATTGTCAACGAACCTGTTGTCCCGCTTCCAGTGAAACCAGCATTTAAAGCCCCAATTGTATTCGCTGTACCACTAATAGAAACCGTCATTGCATTGACAAAAGCGGGGCTTAGTTGGGTCGCAATATCATCTTCTAATTGAATATTATCTAAAACGGTGTTCCCTGTATTTTGAATAATTAATTGGTATTCCACTGCTATGTTCCCATTCGGCAAACTGGTTGCACTCACTTGATCTTTAGATAAATCAATATCTGGAATATTCAATAAAGTTGGATCATCTGGATCGCCCGTATCATTTGGTATATCTGATTCATCATCCGAATCATCTGTTACTGGATTATCTTCTCCATCTACGCCATTAACTGTTGCCGTATTCTTTAGCGGTTCGTTGATTGGCATACAAGCAGGGTCTACTTCTGCGGTTGCAGTCAAAGTAATGGAATCCCCTGGAAATAAACAACCATCTGTGTTTAATAAATTAAAATCACTTGATCCGTTATATAAGGTGTTTAGGCTTGGATTCGTACTATTGCCTGATACATTTTCTAATACAGGAATCGTAGTACTTAATACATCTACAAAAGCACAACCATATTGGGTGGCAAAATCTTCTAATAAGTCGATTTCACAGAACTCACTACCTCCTTTATTTTTAATAACAAATTCATACCTTACACTGTAATTACCATTAGTCAATTGCGTAGGTGTACCCATTATTGCCTTCGTTAACTCCGCAATTGGTGGAATACTAACAGGTGTGGGATCATCTTCATCGCCATCATCTGGCAAGTCCGATACATCGTCTGACACATCCTCTACTGGTGGATAACCTGGAATAGGATCGCCATTATCGTCTACAGGTGTACCTGTTGCAGTTGCTTGATTTTCTACAGGCATTGGCAACTGGCCAAAAGCTACTGGATCAACTTCTACTTCCATTGAAATCATAAAAGACTCATTAGGTTGTAGTAAATCTGTTGCTGCACCGATTGTCATATTAATATTTCCATCGCCATCATAGCCGCCATCAATAGCTGGTGGCATCGTTGCCGATACATTCATTAATGCTACAATTGGTGTTCCAACTACTGCACTTGTAAATGGTAAGGGATCAGTAATATTAATCGTAGATAAATTGGCGTTTCCTGTATTTTCTATATTAAATTTAAATGCTAAGGTGTAATTTCCATTCGGCAATTCAGTTGCACTTACTAAGTCCTTTGTAATGCTTATTTCTGGGAAATAAGTAAACGTTGGATCATCATCATCTCCTGTATCATTATCTGGGTCATCATCGCCATCTAAATCCGTTTCATCATCTGAATCATCTGTTACTGGATCACCATCTGGGTCTTCTGCATTGACAGTAGCAGTATTGGCTAGTGGCGATGGAATTG
>JAYJMJ010297493.1:0-10275 GCA_036873875.1 Laminaria ephemera | reverse complement strand
GCGTTGGGAATGCTGAACCCTCTGCGCGATAAAAAATGAAGGCACGTACCGGGGGGGAGAAGGGACGACACCTGTGATCACGGCTTGTCCAGAAGCTGGAAAGTGAAAAAGCGAGAAAAAAAAACGAAAACAAAATAGGAGCAACTAACTGTAAAGGGTGCGCTCTCCTAGGAATACTAGCTTGAATATTTATCCAAACACGAGCGGAAATCAAAATCACGGTATGACAAATGTCGCCCGGGATATCTTGCTCACCTCTGACAAACAATATATCTGGAGACCGTAATGAAACACATGTTGAGGTGAAGTGTACATGGGGCACGGAATCTCGAAACGTATGTTCAAGTCGTAGAAACCCTCCGTGGGTCGTAGATTTGCACAAGGCAATCTCTAAGAAGAGCAATCAATACCTGAACACTACAGAACATACCATCTAGCCTATAGGCTATATTCGACAGCAAGGATTGGTGACGGTACTCAACGACAATTGTACGCAATTCTCTGGGGGTAGAGCCCATTCGATCATGGCTTCGGTTACACGCCTTATCTCGCGTTGACCTAGGTATGCGTAAGGAAATTATCCGTTTTTGCGAAAATTCATGCTCCTGATTGCCGAAACTGCCGTCAGCATAAAAAACAGTCCCAACGCACACTACCGCTGCTTATTATTTTCGCGAGGACGTAGGCTATATTACGTTATACGTGTGTTTTCGCCGGTAAACCTACGAGTCACGTGTACTTTTTCACGTATGTATACGTTTCTATTATATGGGCGGTTGGTTTCCTTATATTGCACCATACATAATGTTCTTCAGGGTGCTAGGAAGCATCTGCAGTTACAGCTCACTTGTCAAGGTCGACATGTTCAACAAGGTGTTTCTCACCTCCAAAATCCTCGGCGGAGTTGTTCGCAAACGAGGCGTGGCCGTCAACGTGCACCAAGGATTCTCCCTCGGCAAAAAAGACACCTACGGGTACAATAAAGGAGAAGAAGGATATTTTAAACGCTAAGATTAGGATACGCGAGACTCTCAAACGTTTTTAGAACAATATGTGAGGCGGGCGACATCATTGAACAAGTCAATATATGTGGGTTGCATGATGTGCATTCGGAACGACTAAGTATGGCCGTTCCTAAGGCACGGGTTTTTCTTCCTAAGTTATGGCTGAAGCAGCAGCGACGATAAGACAATGTGAACAATGAGGTACAAGATATACACTGAAGTAGTACGTCCATTGGCAGCGTCACGACCTAAGACCATGGGAAACAAGCAGATCACCTGTGCCGGTGGTTTCCAAATAACCACACAGTGCAGCATTATCAGCATAGCATAGGAGCGGAAACCCCTAATTTTCACTGGCGATCGTTTCGGAAAGAATATACTGGAGATGGTGGGGGGAACCCAAATATACGTGTATATATATATGTGTTACCGACGATCTGTGTTGTTACGACCCGTGCTTCCACGCATCCGACAATGTATGATGAAGTTACCATACACCCAAGTGCGTGCGTGTTAAACGATAGTACAAAGGTAAGCTGTAAAAACCCGGTTATCCTCATGAACAAGAAGAAGAGTCCGGGACGTTTTCAGCACGTCTTCTGTAATGCTGGTGTCGCCGCAAGGGAAACAGACGGTTTGGCGCTTGCTCTCCTTCATACCGAAAAAGTACGAGCGGAAATGCTTCGGGGTATTGTGGAAAAAACACTTCATACAGTTCCCCAGTTGAGGTTGCCTCGTCCGTCACGGTCTTCAAAAGCAAACTACCCTCCTCACCGTATCAGGGCTCTACCCGAAATCGTACAGTTTCCGTTCACAATTCACAGCTAACCCTTAAATCATCCGTTTTATCATCCTAAACACGGTGCATGTTTGACGTTGTCTCCAAGAAACACATGTATGAGAGGATGTCTTTGAACCAACATACGCCGAAGATTGGCGACGAAGCGCTATTCGTAGTGTTGTTCGAAAAGGTATGGTGGAAGTGCCTTGCTGGCCTTGATCATTTCCGATGCGGTGTTTATTGGCCAAACGCAGAACATGGCGATACGTGGGGCCAGCATAGGCCTAATTGCTCGACTCCGTGCCGCCCACGCTGATAGTGAGGTGTCGCCGTCGTGATACACCTTCCTAAGCACGGGGTTAAAGGTGTCGCAGTCGAATCGACAGAAGGGTTGCTGCAATGAACTTAATGTCAGTTATAGTCCGTTACTCGATGCCACGTCGACACTACATGGAAATTAAGCGCGTACTTCAGAACTTCCTTAATCCTATACTACAGTATTATTTGTGATACCCTCCGACAATGTTGCGTAGATGCCGTTCCGATATCAAGCGAATATCCTTCCGTAAAGCAGTCATACTACACTAAAGTGTACAACTTAAGGACTTCCTTTACCCAGCTATTTATAAGTAATAGTTTAAAGTGCATTAACCCTGCTAGTAACAAGTCAAGCATCCCACCTCCGTCGATAGCGGCAGAGTTCTCGCGAAAGTCACTTGTTCCAGTGAAATAGGTCGAACAATTGTTCAAAAAGAAAACACCTGCAGGTGGAGGGAGAGAGAGAGATATACATTCTTAAGGTTACCTCACAAGACCAAACTAATGGCGATGTAAACACCGTCTTCATTTGCTAGACCACGCCACAGTACTTGGACGTGTGAGCGAAATGAGGGAAATGAACGACGAGCATTCCCTTGGAGTATTTTTATGCAATTCATTTTAGGCTGAAAAATAGCGTTGAATGGACCTCCTGTTTGTCACTTCTTTTTTCAACTTTCTTACCCGATTCCAGATTAATATGCGGGCCCATCCTAAACAAACATGTACCTATTTTTTAACAGACAAGTTCATCAAGCGGGCAACCACGAGACCGCATATCACATTTAACCGCGTACAGCGTAGTCATGCTCATTAAAATGAGAGGATGCCGTAAGAATGGAGCGACGGCTACTATCGCCCAGGAGGAAAATCTCCATGCGCAGCTCGCGGACGCCGTTTCCTCCATCGCTGACGCGACTCGGTGACCGGACAGGAACTACGATTGGATGACGAGCGCTCTGTATGGTATACATCTCATTTTAGGAGGTTCGCCTCATGGTAACGTCTTCCTTCTAACATTTGTTATGCAAAAAAGAAGTCGAGTGTACCACCCGAGGAAGTTGTTGGCATATTCACCGTCCGCATCTTGCTATTTACTGTGATCACCACCTTGTTAGGACGGCAGCCCCCACGGTGGCGGCGTGATGCAACATGCTGGATTATGTCTGAGAAGTGCGAGAGTCGTTGCTGCCAGCATCCTAAATGGGTTGTAGCGACCACCAAAAAATATTACAAGTCGAGTTATATACCGAGTTATATACCGTACGCAGCCTTACAATGAATGGAGCTATGCATTTTGGGTGGTATATTATTTATGTCTTCAAACTCTACCCGATATTGCAGCAAACACACTGCAGCCAACACACTACAGCAAACACACTACAGCAGCGGAAATGGTCTCACCTCCCGAAGTATTGGCGAAGTTGTGACCAAAGTAGGTTTCGCCGGCGATGTGTACCTCTGCGGTAAACGCATAGACGGCACCTGCAGATTCAATGTAGGATTGACAGCGTTCTTCACTGCCAGCAAAACATGAAACGGCGGCTGAAATCGATTCCATTGGGTACCCTTCCCGTCGGTTAGGGTTAGGGATGATCATGCACCATGTTCGTTGACGTGATCATTCTCACGATGAAGCAAGACCAGGAGCGGCCGCCGAGTGAGATAAACCGGGCACAAGAAACCAGGCAGTACCGGACACAGTAGACAAGCTCCGCTACACACAACCACAAGGCTGGGAGGAGGATATTGGCATCGCACGGTCCTAAAGCACACGATGGCGAGTTCTTAATGCATGAAACAATGTTGACACTCGTTGCTGGGGTAGGCGATCAAGATACTCGTATCGTAGAGTGGAGGTTATCGTGCACTACTCGTGCACGAATATGCTGACAACAAACCGACGAGTAGGGCTCTGTTCGCCGAAGATTCCTTCCTCTGCACAACAGACCGTATGAACTCACGACGATCTACTCTTGCATTCTCTTGCACTGCAGGCGTCACCCCACTAACAGATCAATAGTAGTATAGAAGTTTATTGACCTTTCTGACCTGCTTCTGCGTCGGCCGAGTTGTGCTCGAACGACGTGTTGCCGTCGACTTGTACATCCGTTCGCTGGGCGAATATGGCACCTACGGAGAAGCAAGAACGTCACATGATGTCTCGTGAGGTGGCCGCTGTAACTCGTGTTCCGGACAACGGCTCGTAAAGTTATGAATACAACTCTTACAGCAAGAAAGTATTTCAAACGATATTTGAACAAATGTAATACATGGCGAGTGAGAAGAGTGGGTGCTGCGTGGTCGTGCTGCCACCTCTGGAGTACTGCTATGAGTTAGAGGCCGGCAAGGTATCACCCTACTCTTGCACGTGCAGGTTTAACCAACACCCCTTGAAGACACCTACTCATGGCACACGTTTCCGATGTACCGCAGACAATATTTTACAACGAAACGATACGATAGCAACCTTCAGCGCAGCCGAAATCTTACCTGCCATATTACCCGCGGAGTTGTTCGCAAACAAGGTGCTGCCGTTCACGTAAATGTCCGAATTTATGCCGTAGACGGCACCTAGGGGTTGACGGGGGAATGTTGGTTAACGCAATTTCAAAAGAGGTTGTCAATTTACTCAAATAGCAGTGCAAGCCTACTGGGTAATTGGCGGGAAGACAGTTGGAAGATTATACGGTAGTGTTTGCTCATTCTTAACGCTGACCGAGTTGGGAACATTAACTTGTGTTTGTAAAATTACAATGTTGTGTTACACCAGGTATGCGTTAGTGGAGAGAGATCACCGTATCCCTCTACCACGGTAAAACTCTAGACCGAAATGTATGGACCGTTCAGTGTTATTTATTAGTATCCCCACGGTCCCTTTATTTCAATCCAAAGTGGTATGTTCGTGCGAGAAGAGGCGTGTGTGTTTGTTGTCGCGCTGTAAAAAACCAGTTGGCTTTCATGAGAACGAAAAGGCTGAGCGACCAGCTCAATGTTTGCACGGGACTTCACTACAACGACAACAATTCCAGAGTGCATTCCAGTAGTATTTTCCAGGAACTCCGCACGCCATTATCGTGCGTGGGCCTACTCCACATGTTACCGTGTATCTATCCTTATGATCTTACTCGCTCGTTTGCCCTCTGATCTTCGACTCCTAAGTCGTACCCAAGTTATGTCCCCACGCCATGTGTGTGGCTTTCCCCTCCCCCCCGTGTCTTCTCCAGTTAATCGCTCACGAATACACCCTTCCAACTGGCCAAACATGCGGGGGCCAACTAAAATATCCCCGCACGGAGCGGACCGAAGACATGCATACTATTAACACTTCGTATATGATTTCCCCGGACTTACCGGTAAAAAGTGTCATCGGAAAAAACTTCAAGACCCCAGGCATGCAATACTCGTACTGTTAATAATAGTCGCCCTAAATCTACGATCGACGGCTATCAGAAGGCGTGCTCGGCATGAATGACGTGTATCGCAGTAAACGAATGTGACGGACAGTCTTGACCACTCTATTCTAAAGAAACACATTTATTAAGCGTAAACCTAATCCTGGGCATACAAACGCCTACGAGTACTCAACGCAAGGAGTAATGCTTGAACACCATCGCTACGATACTACGATAGCTACGCGATACCTCTCACCTCCGTTGTTATCCGCCGAATTGGAAGAAAACAATGTGCTGCCACCAATGTGTACCTCCGATTCGTTTGCATGGATTGCTCCTGAGCGTAGAGGAAAACGTGCTTAGGGTTAGCTCATACAAGTGGCAATAAAACCGGGGCAAACGCTTCGCATCTTACAAATCGTAACGATGCAAACCAAACCTGGTGGAGCGTATACATGCGGAGGGGGGTGAACTTTTAGTTAATTCATGCTAATTAAAGACAATATTTAATCCCCATTTCCGAGGGAGACGATGTGGTCGGGCGACGGCAATTAAGCGATAGGGTACGTTATTTCGTGGATGTGTTATGGGTTAGCAGTATTTATCGAACCATCTCACCTCCGTTACGTAGGACAGTGTTTTGCGCGAACGTCGTTTCACCGGCGATGTGTATTTCCGATAAATGGGAAGAGATTGCACCTGCCAATTGGAAGCGAGGGATTTAGGGTTCTTAGGGGGAAGACAGAGTTCGCTAGGGCGGGCACGCGTTTCAAGATGCTTACGCATCGCGAACGACGTTTGTACACTGTGAATTTTTTGCGGAATGACGAGTGCATTTAGGAGTCCCCCATGCTTCCAAACAGATTCAGACGGCATGCACGTGTCCTGTATAGGAGCACAGATCGGAGAACAAGAAGGCACAGTGATCCCACTTACAAAGCGTGCTCACACACCCACGCCTAATTTATTATAGAATTGCACTAGAAATGTTGTACAGTGTAGGTAGCTCAGCTCTACGTAGCGTTTGCCACGCTATCTATGTCGTTCTAGTATTTATTTTCAGGGCAGTCCTCGGGAACGAGTTTTGATCTTGGGAACTTTTCCTGCGGGAACTAGCCATCACGGAAATTCACGGGATGTTTTGTACGAGAACCGACCGCCACGGGAACCCTTTCAGCGGGAATCAGCCACCACGGGAATTCATGGGATTCTTCGTACGGGACTTGGCAACCACGGGAAAATTTCCGGCGGGAACAGACCACCACGGGAATTATTTCCGCGGGAACTAACCACCACGGTAATTCACGGCACTTTTTCTCAAAAAGCGCTCACAATGGAATTTATCTGAACGTGAATGAGCCACCGCGATATCGGATACATTTTGTGGTATCTGTACTCATAAATATCTAGTAACGTCTGCATGCGCGATACTTGGTTTGTCTCGACGTCGGCTGTGAGCACTTCATTGCACGCATAATATGTGTATTTGAACTGAACAACATCGACACCACCAAAAACTAAGCGAAAATTAAACACGTTATTTTTGCTTTGTCCCAGATTCAAAACTTTAACAGCGAGCACCCTAGGCAATGCAACAGATGCATCCAGCAACCCAGACCGCTTTGGTTACCGATCCTACCACCCTAACAAAGCACAGCGCCCACATCTGCCAAGGCAGGGCAACATTATTAATCTAGTGCAGACAAAAGCAAAAATAAAAAATAAAAACACCGAAGATCCAGGACCTGTTCGATGTCACAATCCCCCGCGATAAGATATGAATACGCACGTGTTTTGGCGTTGGCTCTGTCTGCATGCGCGATACTTGGTTTGTCTAGACGTCGGCTGTGAGCACTTCATTGGACGCATAATATGTGTATTTGAACTGAACACCATCGACACCACCAAAAACTAATCGAAAATTAAACACGTTATTTTTGCGTTGTTCCCGATTCAAAACTTTAACAGCGAGCACCATACGCAATGCAACAGATGCATCCAGCAACCCAGACCGCTTTGGTTACTGGTCCTACAACCCTGACAAAGCACAGAGCCCATATCCTCCAAAGCAAGACAACATTATTAGTGTAGTACACGTAAAACGAAAAATATTTTTAAAAAAACACCGAAGATCCAGGACCTGTTCGATGTCACAATCCCCCGCGATAAGATCTGAATACGCACGTGTTTTGGCTTTGGCTCTAAGCTCTTCATCGTACATTCCGGGAACGTGATTGAGCTGAACCAGTTGCTTGAACAGAGCAAAACACAAAAATACATTAAAGCTCTTCATCGTACATTCCAGGAACGTGATTGAGCTGAACCAGTTGCTTGAACAGAGCAAAACACAAAAATACATTAAGCAATGATCCCGTGGACCCCGGTAATGCGGTAATAATTCTCGCGGGAATCGTGTATTTTTTCGCAGTTTTAGCTTGGACGGGAATTGGGACAAGGATACGTCCGCGGAATTTCACTGTACGGGAACGGAAAGGCCACGGGAAAATCGAGATTTCCACAGTAATCATTTGGATGGGAATGGGAAATCAGGATTTCCACGGGAACGAGCTGGATGGGAATAGGAAATAGAGATTTCTTCGGTAACGTTTTGGGTGGGATCATGGAAACGATGTTTGCACGGGAACGGGAATAAATCCCAATTCCCGCGAAATCCTGCAGGAATATTCCCACGGGAATTTTCCCGAGGACTGCTTATTATTTCATACCAGGTATTGTGACCTTCATATGTACAAGCAATGTACAACAGTCTTATCGTACAGTCGACTGTTGTTCTAATATGTGGTTGCATATAACCAGTGCGGTATTACCCCATACGCAGTCGACACTAATGAATACCACCCCCCTCTCCGTAAATCTCCGAGGAGGTCGTCTAAGTCGAATATATACGACTATATCATGGTTCTCTTCTAGCTATCATACCATACGTATCAGATCACCAGACATGACTGTTCACGTATGCTACAAGGTTTACCACATACCGTACAATAATCTGCCAATAGCTGTCTACGGCTAATCGAGCAGGCATCACACTAAAACATTTCGGTGCACCACCTCCAGTGGCTGCATAAGCCGCGTGAAGCAACCACGCTAAAATACCAGCAGCGTGTTAGATGGCAGAACAACGCAGGAAAACGATACAATGCTTCGTGCTCTCGTGGCTCAAGGCAAATGTTTTACTTAAAGTGTGTTGTCTCACCTCCAGTGGAGCCGTTGCTGCTCAAAATGGAACAGCCGATCACACTGACGGAACTGAAAGAATGCGCCAACACAGCTCCTCCGTCGTCTGAATTGCCTCCCTTGAGCACCAAGCTCACCAGCTTCGCCGTCGACCCACCAGACACAGAGATTATGCCGGTTGTATTGCCAGCGTCAATCACAGCTTCCGGAAGAACGGTAAAAGGAGGACTGGGCCCAGTGATGGTCAGGTTTTTACTGTCGGATATCTCGATTGTCTGTTCGAGTTGGAGGTTGCCGATCCAGGTTACATCGAATGTCCCTTCGCCAGTGCAATTGATTGTGTTCAGCATATTCTGCAGATCAGCAGTTGAAGCCACTTCTATTGCGGTAGTACCAGCAAAACACGGAGATGGCTCTGCTGCTAGCGTGAAGGATAGAGAGAGGCTGTTTGCCAACATCACGGCGACGGCGTGAAGACGCATGCTGACAGAAAAGACGCACGAAGGAAGAGCATGCCAACGTTAGATATTGATATTAGATATTGACACCATCCTCGAGCACGTTGGTAGCATTTCACACCTTGTTTGACTCGCAGCAGTTAGCGGTCAGCGATATGATTGAATACACGTGTTTAACGAACAATGTGGGACTGGGTCATGCAGGTATATTGATAGTTTTTTCTTTAACGACGTCGAAGATTCTTGGCTCGGACTTGTTTTAGTGTCAAGTACACCGCATGCAGTAAGTTGCGAGAAAAAAACAAGAAATTTGTACTACTCGTGCGCGCTTTTCCCTCGCTTCTGCGCCAAAGCCATTGATTGTTTGGCGCATTCAACTCCTCACTACATACGTCCGAGCATTTACGAGTCGGGATCTACGTCGGTGTTTGGGGTGTATGTATATCTGGTACAGCACAGAGTTGCTGTTCACATTGGGCCTGGTAGACCGAAGTTTCAGTCATACTGTACGTAACAAAACAAGTAATTGACAACCAAATCGTGTTTTTTCACTCTTAAATAAAATGAAACAGACCCCTGGACCTTATCCCTCGCCTTGGAGTGATTCTTTCTTTCGGCTGTGTATCAGCTGTGTATCGTTCTTCGACGATTGGATCACCTTGCTATCTGTTTTGTTGCTGACTCTTAAAGTCCCCCCCCGTTCCGATAAACTTCGGGCAGATGCGCAGCCCTACATTCTTTGCTTGGGGTGTTGTATATTCCGCACGACTCCTACATACGGGACATCGCTACATCGTGTATGTGCTCTCGCGAGGTCATGAGGGGGAACAATGCACGAGTTAGAGATGACTGAAAATACCTGTAGTACTAAACAGCTGAACGCCAAGCAGGGCAACTGAGTAGACATAATCAAACGTATATGGGGGGGGTATCGGACAGAAACAGCTACGGTGTGTGTGTTTGGCTCATCCAGTGCTCGCGGCGTGTGTTATAGACTGAGGACTGCTTCAATACTGTACCTGTTTTGCGCTTCGTCGATACCTGGTATATATTGTCGTTTTCACCGCAGGGCCTCGTTTACATCGACGGGAAGGGGGGGAGGGGGGGCTCCCAAGAAGGGG
>JAYJMJ010297473.1:0-10276 GCA_036873875.1 Laminaria ephemera | reverse complement strand
GTGCATCCTGTGCCACCAAACGCTGCCGCTACTGGTGCCGCATGGTTGAGGTGTTCCTGCGTCCAGTGCTGCTGCTGGTTGTTTCGCATACTGCTGCTCTGCTGCTGGGATTGCGT
Source organism: Laminaria ephemera (assembly GCA_036873875.1). NCBI lineage: Eukaryota > Phaeophyceae > Laminariales > Laminariaceae > Laminaria > Laminaria ephemera. The sequence goes on along the minus strand of JAYJMJ010297473.1, from coordinate 10,160 downwards.
TCGTTCGCGTACTGCTTGCCGCATCAGCTACCATAGTTGTTGTTTTTCCGTGTGCTATGTATTGGTGGCTGATACTTCACGTGCTGGCGATGTCACGCCCAGCAGCACGGGAAATCGTGGATCACCACTGCTGTGTGTGTGTGTGTTTTCATCCCATTTATTCTGTGCGCCAGACAGATGTTTTGACGCACCAGCCGGGGTCACACAGGACGAAGGCTGTAATAACAGCTGAAACACCCACAGGGTACGAGCATGGTGGTATTGGCTGTAACACAAAAGCATGTTTACTCAGGGCACCGCAGATTATACAACTGACCTATAATATTACTTGTACTCACGTACTCCGTACAATAACTGTCGGTATTATGGATACCAGACGTACCTGGTACGACTCAATACTCGAACCCCAGACTCGTTTCATATCGGGGTCGACAGCGAGATAGATCATGATGAGTACTCTCCCCTGGAGGCCTCGCCATCGACTGTGAAGAGTATCAAAAGCTAAAGTTGAAGACAGCATGAATCACCATTAGATGGCGGCCTCATACGCGGCCCTCCCCATCCCCAGCAAAAGCACAAGGTTATTTACACATGTACCTGGTACACACATCTATCAGGACGCTCGCTACGTATCGTCAGAAGAAAGGCCCCTGAGCATACAGCAGCAGTAGTACAACAACCTATCATCACAGGGCATGTTTGGTGTTTTGGTGTGTACACGTACTGCTGGTGCTGATTTTATCGCAGGGAAATCGACAGGCCGCGCTAACTCTGAGGGAATGGACTGTCCCAAAACGGTTGCTATGCTGTTCATTCATGCATACCTCATACACAAGTACCGGGTGCGCTTCTTGAGTCGACGATGCAGGTCTCTCGGTTAGTTCTAGGGGTTTCCATAAAACTCTGACTAGCGTCCTTCTTTTCCGGGGATTGGGGATGAGGTGGGGCACCATCAGTAAGACTTGACATCTGACACATCGATCCCGCGCTGAAGAAGGAGACCAGGAGACCAGGAGAGCACTATTAATAGTAGAGAGCAGGAAGGCAGCGATCGTATATCAAGGAAACAGAAACAGGTGAGGGTCGGAGCAGGCTCGACTGCTGTCGCTGTTGTTGTCTGCTGGTTGCCAAATGTGACCTCTACCATACCGGTACCAACGAGTAACCTGCTGTACAGGTTTCACATTGGTTTATGTGTGTGGTCCCCCGTTGTGAAAGAATAGGAGTTCAACCGACAGCAGTACACGAGTGGTACATCACTAGTACAGGCGCTTTCCGCTTGCACGGTTATTCGAAGGTGAAGGGCGGGGGTCAACAGAAACACGACGCAAAAAAATAAGAAAATGGGAAGACAGTTCCCAGTGACGTAAGCTACTGGGTTGGATCGAACTTTCAGATTCCTGTCAAATGTCCCCCCGCTTTTCGCACATTTTCAAGACAAACTTATCAGTATCCGGCTATGGGTACATGTGTGTACATGTGTAAATAGCCGCATGCTTTTGCTGGGGATAACATGGACCATGCCCGAGGCCGCCAACTGCTGCCGCTATATACTGCCAATACATGCTGTCTGCGACGTCAGTTTGTGCTGCTCTGTGTGGTATACCCATGAGGAGGCTTCCAAGGGATACCACGTACTGATGTACTGCCTGCTGCATCGTGGTCCCGCGAGGTACGACCTCGACACGAGTATAACTCGTATGTACCTGGTACGTACCTGTTTGTAGATTGCACCGACAGCTATTGTACGGAGTACAAATACGTCAGTAATCTAATATCTATTCTGCGGTGCTCTGAGTGAACGTGTTTTTGTGTTACAGCCAATATCATACCTGGTACCCAACAGGAGGTGCATTTTTTTACAGTACTACCTGGTAGGTAGGTGTTACTGCTGTAGTGGTCCACGATTTCCCCTGTTGCTGGTTGTAGTCCTTGCAGCACGTCCACTGCAATATTTGCCAAAGAATCTACACCAAGGACGCGTGCTACGATAGAGGTAGCACTTTTCGGCGTTTTTTGTTTCTGAATAACGGGGCTCTTTCACCCAAAATCATCGGGATGTCATTCTTGTTTTGCAATCTGATTTTTTTGTACATCTATGCCATGGATTCCTTCATCGGTTTGCACTTTCAGTTTACTCAAAATCAGGTCGTGGACGAGGCACAGAGCTCCTCAAGTGAGGAGCCCGAGAAACAAAATAATGGTACTGCACCTCTATCGTAGCATGTGTCCAAGCAACATCTACGGCATCTGCCGCAGCAAGCGGCAGGCGAAGGCCAAAACAGCAGGAGATCAGAAGCAGACAATAACAACCCAGCAGAACAGGAAGCAAAATCACACTAACCATGCAGCAGCAGTAGCAGCAGCGTGTTGCATCACAGTAACGATGCAGGAGCAGCAGCAGCATTTGAGCCTTTGGCAGCACCGGAGGCAAAAACACAGCAACAACAGGTACTGTATATACGTAGCCCTGCTGTTGGAAGTATGCAATTGTCTACCGAAACACCAAGCAGGAGCTGTCTATCAGCAGTGACGGTCTCCAGTGGTGCAGGCAGTGCAATCAACTTGAGAGGCATTGTGATGATTCTTTGTATCTGGGTACGAGCAAGCGAAGACCTTACTCCTCCTCCTCCTCCTCCTCCTCGTAAGGGACCCCCGATCTGTGTTCCCGCTAGATAATAACAAGCGTATAGAGCATCGCCTGCACGACGACACAACTTTGTCGAGCCACCTGAAGCTACGAACAGGAGCAGCAGCAGCACGAGCTGCAGGAACAACAGCCAGCAGTAGCAGGCAAGGTTATATTTCCATAAACTCGTAGACAGCTCAAGGTATTACACCCCTCACATAAGTTTCCGCCGGCATAGAAATCTACTGTATCGTCAGCCCAGAAACTGGGAGCACTTCTTCCTGTGTTTCATTTCCTATATGAAAACGTTATTCTTCTGCAAAGCACACCCCACTTACAACAACAGCAACGCCAATCCAAAATAATTATAATTATATGGAGTGCGGCGGAGCACCTTTGACACAATCACTATAGAAGAGCACACCTTTTAAGGCAGAGAGATTTTTTTGTTTGTCTCCATTTAGGTACGCGATTACGGCGTGAAAAGTTCGACTTCTAACGCTGGATACTGACGCGATATGTAATTATACTTACACGGTGTGTACTGCGTCAGTACAGTATACGACAAACTTGTTTCGGCAGTCGGTATACTTCCCTCCGCGATCTCGTCGCCGCTTGGCTCGGGCAGTGGAGAACCGTTCGGGGCGTCATGCACACAAGGTCCTGCCCTCGTCTGTGCCCCGTGGCCAGCGCGACGAGCTTGCGTATTCGAAAAACTCGACTCGACTTCGTAGAGCACACCATCCCACCTCACCAAGCTGACCGGGGCGCGTAAAACCCACTTTGTTCTTCAGTCATCCTCCTCCCGATTTAGGTTTTGGCGCGTTCGGCAATAAAACCCACCTCCGCATTCATTCGACCTACTATGTTGGACGACAATCGACTTGGTTGTGACGGCTTTATGTCTCGAAGGTTGAGTTACCTCACGGTTACACGAGGACGAATTGTTGGTTTTCGTGTCAGGTCTTCTTCGGCATCCTCTGGTCTTCCCTCGCGCATCGGGCTGCGGGGCACGCAGCCCGCCCGCCGGTACGCTATGACGCAACTTGTGGTGGTGGCCGAGCTCCGTTGCGTGTGTGTTTGTGCGTGTGCGTGATGGCTTTGGTTATTGTTTCCCGTCGTCCTATGAACCAGGCACAATGAGCGGGACAATTAGTTTCGCTTCGGGATCACCGTTGACTCAAAATACCACGCAAGTCGAAGGAACCTTCACACTGCTCAGTTGGACTTTGAAAACAGCCGCGTACCCACTGTAGCAGTACACTGTACACAACAGCGGCGAGCGGGGTACACGGCAGCAACACCAACACAGTTCTGAAGGTACTCTTTACCAGCCTGTATGGGGTGAAATTGCTGGGCTGGACCATTGTCTCGATTGATGCCGAGTGCCCAACCGGGTTTGCCAAAACTCGAGACACGATGCTGTGCCGGAGAGATACAATGGCGGTGCCGCGCGGCACCACGGTGTCCCGACTGTATCGGTACGTCGGCCGAGGTACCGACGATAACTCTAATACTTTCCATGTTTTACCCTTTCTGTTTAGCTTCCAGAAGGTTTAGCCTGCCTTGTGACAACGGCCACGTTTTGGCCATGGCGTAGTGTGCGGAAAACAACATGCAAGCTGAAGATGATTCCCGTCTACGAGGCACTAAATACTCGTCTTGATTGCCGGAACCACGAACGACAGGTGTCCATACTCCGGCGGAGAGAATTCCAGCTGTGTTCGCCTTCCCCTCTGGGGCTTCTTTGAGGTAAATCGTCGTCCCACGCCGTGGCGAGAATGGGGCGCTGCCAAGACGACCAATGTCAAATATACGCGAACTTTAATTTCAAAGGCATCAAGACGGTAAAATACTGCAAGCGACATGCTGAGGACGGCATGGTGAATGTCCGCAGCAAGCTTTGCTCACATGACGCCTGCTCGAAGCGACCTAACTCTAATGTGGAGGGCAGCAAGACCGCGATGTACTGCAAGAAACATGCTTTGCACGGCATGGTGATCGTCAACAGAAAAGTTTGCTCCCATGCCTCCTGCTCGAAGTGCCCCACCTACAACTTCGAGGGTTGCAAGACGCCGGTATACTGCAAGCAACATGCTGAAGAAGGAATGTTGAACGTCCGCCGCACTGAGTGTTGCTCACACGACTCCTGCATTGGACGTCCGTACTTTAATTTCGAGGGCAACAAAACGGCGAAATACTGCAGAAAACATGCTTTGGACGGCATGGTGAACATCCGCATCAAGCGTTGTTCGCATGACTCCTGCATAAGACGACCGAGCTTTAATTTCGAGGGCAACAAGACGACGGCCAAATACTGCAAGCAGCATGCTTTAGGCGGCATGGTGGACATCCGTAACAAACGCTGTGCGCACGACTCCTGCAGTAGCAAACCGAGCTTTAATGTCGGCGGCAGCAAGACGCCGGTCTACTGCAAGCAACATGCCGAGGACGGTATGGTCAACGTCTACGGTAAACGTTGCTCGCACGACTTCTGCATGACCCTTGTGCGCTTTAATGCCAAGAGCAGGAGGACGCGGGAGTACTGCAAGGAGCATGCAAAGGATGGAATGGTGAACGTCGGCTCCAGGGGTTGCTCGCATTACTCCTGCATGAGATATGCGTACTACAATGTTGAAGGCAGCAAGACGCCGGTGTACTGCAAACATCACTCCGAGGAAGGGATGGTGCACGTCCGTCCCAAGCGTGCCCTAGACGACTGTCGCACAACTGGGCCATCACAGGGTGTACAGACTAATGTTGCGGCTACTGCAGACACCAGACGCAAGAAGGATAGTTCGGACAGTGCGGTTATCACCCCGGATTCACCTTATGAGTTCCCGGATTGTCGGAAACGGTCGAGGTTGGAACTCGACGGGGAGCAGCCTCCGGATTGCCTCAATCACGGCCCGTTCGAAGAGAGGGGGGTCGTTGAAGTCGTGGGAATGTGTCCCAGCATGAATGTTCTTCTCTCCTCATCTTCCGGCACCTTACCGAGGCACCTCAACGACAACACCGTTCGAACGGCCGCCAGGCAGACCCGTCGGGTTATGTCGAAGAACATGACGGCCCTACCGGACGAGCACCGATCCGGGGAACGTATAAAGGCAAAGGTGGAGGTTGACGTCTTGCTTTAGGTCGTCATGACCGTGACGTCGGCACTCCTGCTGTAGTTTCTATCGAATGTGTAGCGTGTTTTTCCTGCTTCCACGGTCAATGGCCGTTCATGACGGAAATGTTGGAGCCATAGTATTAGCCGTAAGCGAAAACATTTAACCTTCAGAGCATCAAGTAGGCCGGTATGTGACCGTCTCTGTAGATAACTGGAGGCCGTTTGCCAAAGGCCAAACGGTGTACATCCACTGGTTGAAAAACGATGAATGCGGTTGGTCGGGTATATACATCGTGGAGACTTGCCCTCGCGGAAGAATATCTACTTCTCCATATTTGTTTGCAACAGGCCCAGACAAGAACGAGTGATCTGGTTGTAATTCTTTGTCGTTCTTGTTTTTTGTGTCCTGTTTCTACTGCACAACCCACTGCGGCCGTAGTCTCCTGGGCGAGAGGAGTACAGCTGTGCCAAACCCAGCTGGATGGGGGGCATGCGGAGGTTCCGGTAGGATATTTCTGTTAGAGGAGTTTCACTTGTTGCTGGTGCTCGAAAGTAAAACATCCTGAAAGTGTAATCGGCGCGAAGACATATATTTGTGTGGGCGTCGTATGCCACATAGTAGTAAGCAGTAAGCAAGGTGTGTGGTCCGTTACCAGTATGCACTTTTGTGTCCTTCCATGGCACCTCCAAGACACTTTCATGAAATTGATGTCATTTGAGGAACGTTTGTGAAACCGCCTGCCACGTCAGTGTCACGGTTTCCGAGTAGCATTCATGGCAGAGTTCACAAAGTACCATGGGGACTGCGAGGGCACTGCAATGAAACTTCTCTCAGGTGCCCTGAAATCGCCATGAAACATCCATGAGGTTCAATGGCAGTCTCGTACCAACTCCATGGCATACTCACATCTGTCCCATGGCAGTTCTACTATGGCCTTCCCGTGTCAACCCGGTAGAACGTAAACGGCAATTCAATGGCATTTCATATTTCCATAACAGTCTGATGGCAGTCTCATGAACATATACGACACTGCCAGTAGAAAGCCTCGGCGTGAGTTGTGTGCATGCATGTGTAAGGTTGGACCTTTTCTTCCTGTGCAGAGCACCGGAGAACCGGACTCTTGGCCTCGAGCGATGCTGTGTGCGACCGTTACCTGTTGCCGTTGGTGGAATCGAATGAAACGGCGGAGAAGTGAAAAGCACGAGTCGTTCAAGAGAGTGGCGTAGGGACACGGTATATTTGTTGGTCTTGAATAGACTGTACAAGTATCTGGCATCTGGGTCCTTACAACGAAGTAGATGACTGGTACCTGGTCCGATTCTGTCTCTATTCAACGTTGAAAATATTCTTCACTTTTACTGCGAAATGCGAGGCGGGAATCTTGTTCTTCGCGAAAAGAGATAAGCTTATGCTGGAGATCGTACTACGCCTTGGGACAGATCTTCCAGGGGTCCGTCTGTTGACTAGTTACGATTGCTTGGGCTGTGCACGGGCGGAGACGCAACCCCCAGCCCCCACGTTGTGGCCAACCCAGACGCGCGAGGAACCAGAACCTGGCGAGAAACGGGTTGAGTCTATCATCGTTTTAGTTCTATATTCCGCACGGCGGACCACGCTTTTCCTCCTGACCAAGAAAAACAGGGAGTTACAAGTAGACAGCAGCGGTATTGCACAGATGCTCCGAGTAGTTGAGAGTACATATTATGTCGTCGTCCTTTTGAAAACCACACGTCCGCGCTTTTCCCCTTCATCTCGCTTGTGCCCAGCGATAATTCAAAACAAACGTCGCATCTAGCTGCCAACTGGTTCAAGCGTTCCTCGTGAGACATTGTATCCCACGCGTCATTGCGAAGGATAGTTTTCACAGTAGGAATGCTCTCGTACAGCGATTTGGCGTCAAAGCTTTCCACGTTTGGGAAGTTCTGGAGTACGCCGACCCAAGATTTCCAGACGAGGACCTGTTCCACAACGACGTCTCCCCCCTGCCCGATCTGCCAAGAGGTATTCAGCTCAGCCCCGGGCTTACGGTTCCTCTTTGCGAATAGAACATGGGGAAATACGAGAAACATAAATGACTTTGGTTAAAACATACCTGGTACATACTTAAAAACTAGGTTTACCTCTCAGATTTTTATTATTAAACAAGAGCGACGGGCGGGCGGGCGAGCGAGCGAGCGACGACGGCGGCCCAAGGCCGCCCAACTACCGCGCGAGAGCGACGAGGTCAATCGTCCGAGCGGACGGTCCATCGGTCGAGCGACGGCGACGGAGCGACTGACGGCGCGACGGCGCGTCCGCGACGAGGTGGGTCGTCCGAGCGATGGCTCGGTCGACCGAGCGACGGCAACCGTCCGGCGGGACCGACCGAGCGACGGAGGCGCGCCAGTGTAGGAAGGCTGGGTGGTGTCGGGAGCGGCGGTAGACTCGGTCGGTCGCCGCCACTCGGTCGCTCGGTCGCTCGGTCGCTCGACCACGTCACTCAGTTGATAGTTGTTGGCGGCCTTAGGCCGCCGTCGTTGCTCGCGCCGTCGCTCGGTCAGTTTTGCTCTCGGCGAGGCAGCGGGCACCCCATCCCCAGCCCGCCAAGGCGACGCCGCCGAACGGGAGGTCGCAGTCACGCAACTCCCGGAGGACGGTGTCGACCGCCTCGAAGTCGCTACCGGGGGCGCTCGTGAGCTCGTCCCAAACGCGGACGTCGGCCACACGCAGGAGAGAGAGACCCGGTATTTGTTGTTGGTATTGTTGTTGTTGTTGCAGAGCATGCATCTGCTCCCACGTGATATGCAATTCTCACGGTACACGCATTATACGCTATGTACGATCGCGACGTTGCTGCCGCTACCACTCGCTGCACCGTAGGCCGTAGTAGGCCGCGTAGGCCGTCACCGTATTTATGCTCTCAATGCCGCCCAACTAAAAACCGCGCGACGAAGTCAATCGTCCGAACTGGCGGTCGATCGAGACAGCGCATCCGTGACGAGAAAGGTCGTCCGAGCGAAGGCTCGGTCGACCGAGCAACGGCGACCGACCGGCGGGACCGACCGTGCAACGGGTCGGCTGTCCGAGCGACGGCGAGACAGAACGAAACGACGGCTCGATCGGCCGAGTGGTCGGGATATCGGACGCCGCGGCTCTCCTGTGTGTGGCCGACGTCCGCTTTTGGGACGAGCTCGCGAACGCCCCCACGAGCGACTTCGAGGCGGTTGACGACGACCTCCGGGAGTTGCGTGACTCTGACCTCCCGTTCGGCGGCGTCGCCTTGGGCGGCTGGAGATGGGGTGCCCGTTGCCTTGCCGAGAGCAAAACCGACCGAGCGACGGCGCGAGCAACGACGGCGGGGGAAGGCCGCCAACAACTATCAACCAAGTGACGTGGTCGAGCGACCGAGCGACCAAGCGACCGAGCGACCGAGCGACGGAGCGACCGGGCGACCGAGTGCTGGCGACCGACCGACCGAGAAGGCGACCGGGCTGGTGGATGAGCGACGACCGCACAGCTTGTAATTTAGTAAATGTTCCTTTGACGTACACCACCCACACGCACATACACAAACACACAAACGTACACACGAACATACCTGGTACATACACAAAGGCACAAAGACACACGCACGACCGAACGGCGCGCGATCGATTGATCGAGCGAGCGATGCGAGGGAGCGGGCGGACGATCGTGACGATCGCACTTCTTGACAACGTAACTAACGCTCCTTCCTTGCTGCTGTATGGCGTAAATACTACAGGCACACTCACGCGCGCGATGAACCGGGCGAGCGAGCACTGATTGTATCTAACCGCTCTTTGCTGCTGTATGACGTACACACCAGTAGGTACGGGCACGTACGTACAGCAGGAGCACATACAGCAGTACGAAGTAGGTACCGATACGTACGTACAGCAAGCACACAAACACACACACGCATGTACCTGATACATACACGAAGGCACACAGACACACACACACACACACACACACACACACAGCCGACCGGCACGCGCGCGATCGAGCGGTGCGAGGGAGCGGGCGGACGATCGCGATGATCGCACTTCTTGGCAATGTAACTAACCGCACCTTCCTTGCTGCTGTATGACGTACACTCTACAGGCACACACACGCGCGCGCGATGGACCGAGCGAGCGAGCACTTATTGTAACCAACCGCTCCTTTCTGCTGTATGGCGTACAGGTATGGGCACGTACGTACAGCAGGCAGTAGGTACAGCAGAAACAGCAGAAACAACAGAAAGTAGGTACTGGTATGTACGTACAGCAAGTACTACGGCAGCAGTACAGCGGTAGTAATAGTTAGGTACGAAACACACAATTAATATGCATCCACTAAGGTATCAGGTACCGGTATGGCTTCACACAGCAGTGGGAGGTACGTAGACCCGTACTGGTACATACAGCAGTAGTAGG
>JAYJMJ010297445.1:0-10276 GCA_036873875.1 Laminaria ephemera | reverse complement strand
CCCTCTCCCTTCCTCCCTCCCTCCAGGTCATAATCATTCAACGCTATCAGGTACAGAATAAAACAAACTATAAAATACACCAGGCACACTAGATGCCCAGATTAGGAACTCCTTTTTTTACCCTGAACTCAGTGCCTGGAATAAACCACCTCCCCCAGAGCGATTGTTTAGAACTCGGCTTGTGCCGTCGACAGAAATACGCTTCACTGCGAATAATTGCCAAAACACCCGTTCTACTACCTATAGTCCTCATCGGTATATATCGAGAACAGCTTGAGCCCGATTCCCGACCGTACGATAGGTAAGACAAAAAACGTTCTTGGTCCCACACAAATAGACGCAAGATGGTCGTCAAAACCGCCGTCCAGCCCAGGGTCTGGCCGTGGAATCATGGCTCGTGCTCCCCCTTCTGACCTATGTTGGTGCCAGGGGGTGCGGCGGTAGAAGAGATAGGGGTCACGCGTGCCCCGAGAAAAGCCGTCGCATGGTACCACACAGATAAAGACGAGATGATCGTCAGGACCACCGTCCAGTGTCTGCAGTCGTGGAATCGTGGATCGTGCTCGTCTTCCTCTTTTGGTCATATGTTGATGCCAGCGGGTGCGTTGGTAGAAAACATACTGGTCACGTTTGCCTCTCGACAAAAATAGCCGTCGCATAGTCCCACGCAGATGGAGACGAGATGGGCGTCAGGACCGCCGTCCAGGTCCTGGCTGAGGAACCGTGGATCGTGCTCGCCCTCCTCCTTCAGAGCCATCGTGGTGTCAGGAGATGCGATGATAGAATAGATAGCAGGCCCGCGCGTGCCTCGACAAAGAGATAGTAGTCACGCGTTCGCCCCGACAAAAGCCTCTGCATGGTCCCACACAGGTATACACGCGATGGTCGTCAGAACCGCCGTCCAGGGCCTGGCCGAAGAATCGTGGACCGTGCTCGACCTCCTCGACAAATATTGATTACCAGGGGATGCGGTGATAGAAGAAATAATGATCACGCCTGCTTCGACAAAAAAGCCGCCTGCGACGTCGGCAAGGCAAACGCAGCCACATGTTACGTTTCATCCTGGAGTTCTAAACTATCCTGTTTTTCTCTCTTCTACCACCGCGTCTCCTGGCACCAAATGGGTCCGAGGGAGAGGAGGACGGGCACGTATCCACGTATCCACGATTAGCGATTCCAAGGCCAGACCCTGAACGGCGGTTCTGACGACCATCGTGTATCTGTGATGGACCAAGGACTTGGGAGAATGTGAAAAAGTGGCATGAACCAGCAATAACAGTATGTTGATTGCGCTTTGGTGCTTGGTACGGATATGGATGTTGTCGACGGTAATAGGGAGTTCCAATGGTAGTTTGGCATTATTGTAGTGAGAAATACGCGGCGGAACATCCCCGAGTAGGCGGAATTATCGTTTGTTTATTTTGCTGGCACTCTTTTATGGGCCCCCTCCTGTGGGCCCTCCTGTGGACGCTCTACGCTGTGTACCCAGGACGTGTCATTAATATATTCTTGTTTTATCTATCCATGCCCCGGGACCTCCACCAACCCAGCTTCAGTCCGAGCAGCAGGCAAACCTACCGAGACTCCATCACGCAATTAGGAAACACGATATATCGTGGATATATCGCTTTTCCAGATGGCACAGCGCGATATATCGGATAGTGACCGCCCCCCCCCGGCATTAACATCCCCCCCATACTCCGTAATTTATGCGTACAAAATCCATTTATCACGGGGGGAGGTTAGGATACTCTTGTAGTCCAGAGGTGCTCAATGGTTTGTGTACGTAGTATACGAGCAATTGACTATGTTTGGATGCCCTTGTAGTCCAGAGGTGCTCAACGTTTTGTGTATGTATTACACGAGTAATGTTGAGTGTAGACGAAATGACCAACACAATACCCCTGCCTTCGTTTTGCGCGTTTGCCAGACACCGTATTGTATTTACGGGAGATCAAGTTACCAAACTGTTCAGAGGATCGTCACTTCTTTATCACAGTACCTTATCAAGTAGTAGCATGGATTAAAATTCCTGGAGCACTACGTACGGTACCACGTGTCGCTTTTCCGGGAAGGAATATGCGGAATACCTTGATTCTTGACTTAACCTCGTGACGTGTAGCGAGGGGTTTGCGCTCTGATTAATTGGTACTCGAAACAAAGCACGGTTTGGATTTGTGTCATCCCGACGCTAAAAAGGCGCCGAGTCAACTCTGGAGTATGATAGCCTTATGGGGAGGTTTTGAGTAGGGGGAGTAGGAGGTATGAATGATGTTTTTTGCGGTGAGTAGGAATAGTAGGTAGGTATGATGAATGATCAATACGGTAAATCCCCATGACCAGGTCTGCAGGTCACCAACATTTGTTCAGCCATTCTTTATGACTGCTAATACCCGAAGGAGAGATCCCAGGAGCTGATCATTTTAACCAAGACCAGGTCTGCAGGTCAATGGAGGGTTTGGAGTAACAGTAAGAATGCATGTTCGTAGTTACGAAGCGCATGTTTCTGTTCTAAACAGAAGGTCTTGTAAATCCAACGCGTTTTGAGAGCCTGGTATAGACAAGACCAGATCGAGACTGGTTGGACAAAATCATGCATTTGATGAAATGCTACTATATGACGTTTTCATCTTTGTTAGTTGTATAATACTCTATCAGTGTAGATCTGCGATACGCGTGATTTTACAAGCGTGATTTACGAATTGATTTTTCCGCTGACGATGGCGAGAAATATTTTCATGCTGGGGACGGCATGCTTTGTCGAAATTTCACATTTGTGGCTGATAGACTCGGAACGTGAGACGAGGGGCTTACTGATGACTCAGGAAGCCTAAAACCACGGTTTGAATTGTGGTGATTTCGAATTTGGACTATCATGAACTAGAAACAGATGTTTTGGTCGGAAGATTTTTAATGGTGAAAACGATGTTCTTCTGCATTTCATTGCCTAGTCTGACGTCACTATGTTTTGGTTTTGAGAATTTAAAATGTGTGATGGGTTTTTGGTGTGTACCCAGCCGGGAGGCAGTTGTCTGATTCTATAGCGAGTTTTGAGACTACCGTGCTAGTACACTCGTTTGAAACCTATTTCACCAGTTGATGTCCGTTTGATTACTGAGGTTCAACTCCTCTAGTTACGGCAACTGGGTGCTGATTACTGGTTTGATGTTGGAGTTTTTGAATTTTGGTTCTTGGATTTCGTATTTGGAATTTCGGATTTTGGAGACTGATTCTGGATGCTGTTCCTGGATCGTGATTCTTGGTTTTTGGAGTGACTTTTAAGGACTATGGTACTGATATCTTTATTTCTGTCACAACAGTGCAGGGAGAATATTGATTGACTGTATTTTTCATTGACTCGTTTTACCTTGAGGAAATGATAATATAGTGTAATGCCGTACCAATTACAAAGCAGGAAGACTGTTGATTGTGCTTTGGTGCGCGGTGCGGGTATGACAATGAATGGTTGAAGATATTAGGGAGTTCCCGTAGTAGATTGGCTCTAATTTTGTGGGAGGTTCATAGCGGAATATCCCCGGGTTCGGCGGCTTTTCCCGCGGATGCTTTTCCCCGGTGACTTCCATCTCCTTTGCTTTACTCTTTTTTCCTTTCTACTTGTTCTTCTTGTCTTCTATATTTGGATGATGGCAACACGGGCGCTCGAGGAGCGCGGATAACATATACACGTTTTATCTATCCATCCCCCGGGACCTCCACCAACCCAGCTTCAGTCCGAGCAGCAGGTAAACGTATTAATACTCCTTCACCATTAGGAAACAAAAGCACTGCGAAATAAAGAGACCGTTTCGAGAACAGCGAAAAGAACGCGTGTGGAGTTGGACTGCTGTGCGTCGTCTTAACTACTGTACAAGCGAGTTGGTTTATGCAGCAATAGGGAGAAGGGAGATCAAAGAACGCGCTATCGTATGGCGGTGTCATACGGAGCAGTTCAGTTGCAGTATTGCTTTAGCGCTTCACAGGGAGGGATCCTACATCAGGTTGTTGTGCTTGACACACACCTACCTGCATCCTTGCCAGAAGGCTCTTCCGCGGCTTCCCCGGAATTTTGTTTTTTAATTTCTACCGGCTGTACATGGATCGACATTCAATCCAGGGCATGATGAGTAAAAACACGGTACGACGCATCGAAGTTTTTCTGTGCCACTTTCCGGTACAAGGGAAATTCACCTCAGCAAGCGCCTTATATCGGCAGCGGCCATTGATCAAGGCACCCCTGTACAATTATTTATGCGACTTCAAACCCCAAGATACAGCGACTCTTAAATACTTGCGGGTTGGCTTTCGCCGTAATATAGAGCAGGGTTCACCGTTTTCTGACGTCCAGAACGCCCACCGATATGGCCATGAACGCCAATCCCGCCAGTTGTGTGAAGCACGCGCGGGGCGTCTTGCCGCGGCCACAGAATACAAAAAAAAATCGGTGAGAGAGGACAACGTCTTGGTATCTTTATCGCCGACGACGCCAAATTTAGTAAGACTAGGGGTACCCTGGTACGGGTAACCTCCAGCAGGTCTCTCTACTAAGCAGGTCCCACGATGCCACTCACTTGAATATTCACAGTAGTTCGTTTGTATTATTCTTTAGGCCACGGAAGGGAACACAACCACGGCGAAGACACGACTGCTCGCTGTTTGCGAGTCAAAAACCCTTTTCGCATCATCCCCTATCCCCTTGTTTCCCTATACGCACATGCCCCCAAGGGTATGTGAAAACCCTTTTATCTCGGTATCCGAATCTTAATTCCTGGTATCTAACCTTAGTCAGGCTCCCAGGGCAATACCATAACAGATGCCTGTTCGAGGTGTATGGGACACCTATTCAAGGTATGGGACACCTTTTCAAGGTGTATGGGACAACGTTGGAGGTGTATGGGACACCTGTTCGAGGTGTATGGACACCTGCTCAAGGTCTACAGGACAACTGTTCGAGGTGTATGGGCCACCTGTTCAAGGCGTGGGACACCTGTTCAAAGTATGGCTCACCTGTTCAAGGTATGGGACATCTGTTCAAGGTATGGGACGCCTGTTCAACGTGTGGGACACCTGTTCAACGTGTCGGACACCTACTCAAGGTGTGGGACACCTGTTCAAGGCGGCGTATGGGACACCTGTTCACGATGAGGGACACTTGTTCAAGGCATGAGACCCCTGTTCAAGGTGTATGGGACATGTGTTCGAGGTGTATGGGACACCTGTTGGGGCACCTGTTCAAGGTATGGGACACCTGTTCAAGGCGTGGGACACCCGTTCAAGGTCCATGGGACACCTGTTCAAGGTGTATGGGACATCTGTTCAAGGCGTGGGACACTTGTTCAAGGTCCGTGGGATGGGACACCTGTTCAAGGCGTGGGACACTTGTTCAAGGTCCGTGGGACACCTGTTCAAGGTGTATGGGACACTTGCTCAAGGTGTATGGAGCACCTGTTCGAGGTATGAGACACCTGTTCAACATGTGGGACACCTGTTCAAGGTGTATGGGACACTTGTTCAAGGTGTATGGGACACCTGTTCAAGGTATGGGACATTTATTCAATATGTGGGACACCTGTTGTTCAAGGTATATGGGACACCTGTTCGAGGTGTATGGGACACCTGTTGAAGATGTGGGACACCTGTTGTTCAAGGTGTATGGGACACCTGTTCGAGGTGTATGGGACACCTGCTCGAGGTGTATGGGACACCTGTTGTTCAAGGTGTATGGGACACCTGTTCGAGGTGTATGGGACACCTGTTCGAGGTGTATGGGACACCTGTTCGAGGTGTGTGCTGAACCTTTTGACAGTAATAGTAGTATACCAGTAGTATCTCAGTAGTATCCCGCTGGTGCAAAAAGCTTGCAAAGATGACTTTCGACGAAATCCTCGATCTCACAGCTGTGGTCTATTTTTACATTTTAATAAAAAACCCTGTGACCTTCTCGGCGATCGCTCTGTCTATTTCGAGTTTAGTTCACGACCTTGATCCACATTATCATCCTTGCTAATTTGTAAAATACCATGTCGGGACCTTGTATAGCGAGGGGGGGGGCGGGGGGCGGGTGTTCGTTCGTCCACCCCGTGTGCCGTAGTGTTTGGATATCGTATCGGAAAATTTCGATATATCGAAATATCATTTTTTCGATATACAATCTTTCGATATAATATAGCGTATTGTGTCGAGCTCGTGTTGCCCTCCTCTCCCTGGCATCCCCGTGTATTTTTTACGTTGATCTGGACGGAAAGTTTCACACATTCTTATTATTATTATTTCCCTCCGACAATTGCAGCGTAGATGCCGTTCCGATATAAATCGAATATCCTTCCGTCAAGCGGTAGTATCTCTCCTATGACTCTCTGCCTACTGTTTCCCAATTTCCCTTCCCCGCTTCTTTCCTTTTTTTTTCTTTCTTTTTTTTTTTTCCTGTAACAGCTGTCGATTTGCTTATTTTCCAGTAATTTTTTTTGCGGCTAAGTTTCTGGTGGAGCTCTTTCTTCTGAGAGGGCCCGGTAGACTATTGCGTCAGGCCCGGACGGTAAACATTTCGGCATGTCTTTACTGCCGCGGGGGTTGGCACACGGCTAGCAGCGCGCCACGGAGACTCTCGGCGACGTGCATCAGCACCGGGCCCATGTCCGAGGATGAATCCAAACAGAGGAGCTTACCGTATAACACGGAAGACAACACACCCCCTGGGATGTACTTCAAGGCCGATTTTTTCGTCAAAACCAGGGGAGCATACACAACGAAAATAGCAGCTTTGGACGCGCGCTACGATAGAAGTAGCATTTTTTGTCAAAAAAATATTTTCCGAATGGCGGGGCCCCTTAACCCAAAATCGTCGGAATGTCATTCTTGTTTCGCAACATGAATAGTTTGTATGCCTACTGTAGACCATGGGGTTAGTTCACCGGGTTGCACTCTCAGTTTTTACTCAAAATCAGTTTTTGGGTGAGATATAGAGCTCCTCAAGTGCGGAGCCTCAGAAAAAAAAATGGTGCGCCTTTACCGTTGCGTGTGTCTTTGGGTAAGACACCGTCGAGATCTTTCCATACAACACGCGTCGTTCGGCGTTCGCACTCTCCCCGTTGTCGAGAAAATCAGCGTTGATTTTTTCCTCCGAGGGGTTGCGTTGCCTTGCGTGTTCTACGGCACCGAGAGGGGAACCGTCCGCGCCGTGTTGTCGGAAGAGCACGGGCCAAACTGCACGAATGTTGTATTGTGCATAGGTTTCCCGTTTTATGGGTTCCCCTTGGTTTTCTTCTACTTTCTGGACATGAATGTTTTGTCTTTATAGGGGTGATCAACATTGAAGCTTTATCTGCACATTATCGCACGGCAAACACAATAGTAATAATATTTGTAGGAGCTTTTGTAAGACTAGGGTACGGGTAACCTTCAGCAGGCCTCTCTACTAAGCAGGTCCCACGATGCCACTCACTTGTATATTCTCTGTAGTTCGTTTGTAGTATTCCTTAGGTCACGGAAGGGAACACGACCACGGCGAAGACACGACGACTGATCGCTGTGTGCGAGGCAAAAACCCTTTCCGTATCATCCCCTATCCCCTTGTTTCCCTATACGCACATGCCCACAAGGGCATGCGGAAACCCTGTTTATCTCGGTATCCAATATCTTAGTTCCTGGTTCCTAACCTTAGTTAGGCTCCCAGGGCAATACCATAACAGAGCCCCTCCAATTAAGTGAGCACGAATATTGTAGGGGCCCCCGTCCAAGTAAGAGGGCACAAATCTTGTAAGGGGCCCCGTCCAAACTACAGCACAAGACGCCAAATAAGAAACAGAAACACTAACCCAAGCTGGGTTTCTTAGGTTGGGAAGAGGTGCGTTCCACACTATCAGGACGCTATTGAACAATAAGAAACAGAAATACCGACCCAGGCACCGGTATGCCTCTAGACTATACGGGAGTAGACTATTTTTTTTACGGAGGAACTATAGTAATCAGGACTAAATATCGTTCGTAAAAACAGTGGAATATCTAGGTTTTTGTGTATATCGTGGGTCCTGATTACTATGGTCCTCCGTTAAAAAAAAATAAAAAATAGGACACATGCTACGGTAAAGGTGCACCATTTTTTTTTTTCTGAGGCTCCTCACTTGACGAGCTTCATACCTCACCCAAAAAACAAAAAAAAAATTGGAGTAAACTGAAAGTGCAACCCGATGACCAAACAAACCCCATGGCCTAGGTATACAAAATATTCATATTGCAAAAACAAGAATGATATTCCGACGATTTTGGGTTAAGGAGCTCCGTCAATCAGAACAAAATTGTCCCAACAGCAGTGCTACGTCTATCGTAGCACTCGTCTACTGCTGTTACGATGTATTACGGGGGACCATAGTAATCAGGACCAAATATGGTTAGTAAAAACAGTGGAATATCTAGGTGTTTGTGTATATCGTGGGTCCTGATTACTATGGTCCTCCGTAAAAAAAAAAAAGAAATAGGACACATGCTATACAGTAAAGGTGCACGATTTTTTTTCTGAAGCTCCCCGCACTTGAGGAGCTCTTATACCTCTCTCAAAAATCTGTTTTGGGGGGGGTACACAAAAGTGCTACCCCGATGGACAATCCCACGGTCTAGGTACAAAAAATATTTGCAAAACAAGAATGACATTCCGACGATTTGGGGTGAAGGAGCTCCCGTCATTCACAAACAAAGAAGACAAAAAATGCTACCGCTATCGTAGCACGCGTCTACTGTGTTAACAGTTACAATGTATTACGGGGGACCATAGTAATGCGGACCAAATATGGTTAGTAAAAACAGTGGAATATATAGGTTTTTGTGTTTTTCGTAGGTCCTGATTACTATGGCTCCTCCGTAAAACTAGTAGTAGACGCATGCAACTATAATAGAGGTGCAGCTATTTTTTTCTGAGGCTCCTCACTTGAGGAGCTCTCTATATCTCCCCCCGAAACACCGACTGTGAGAAAAAAAAGAGTGCGACCCGATTAACGACCCCATGGTCTAGGTATACATACTACATTGAATAACAGACACATGCTGCTACGGTAGATATTTATAGAGGTGCACCGTTTTTTTTTTCTTTCTGAGGCTCCTCACTTGAGGAGCTCTTATGTCTCACCAAAAAGCTTGTTTTGACTAATAAACTGAAAGTGTCACCCGATGAACAAACCCATGGCCTAGGTATAAGAAACATTCAAATATTGCAAAACAACAATTGCATTGCGACTATTTTTGGGTTAAGGAGCCCTGCCATTCAGAAAACAAAATAGCGAAAAAAGTGCTCCCTCTATATACTCGTATCGTAGCACACGCGTCCATCATCGTAATTCCTTCCAACGATATCGCGCCATACGATCGGGGCACTATTAATAGCACTTTTTTTGGCTATTTTTGTTTTCTGAGTGACGGGGCTCCTTAACCCAAAATCGTCGGAATTCCGTTTTGTTTTGTTTTTTTGCAATATTTTTCGTTGTATACCTAGGCCATGGGATTGTTCATCGGGTAGAGCTTATACTTTTTTTTTCCCCAAAATCAGTTTTTTTGGGAGGGGTATCAATTAGAGCTCAAGTGAGGAGCCTCAGAAAAAAAAAGAGTGCACCTCTACCATATAGCATGCATCGTCAGTCGCGTCCAAATATCGGAGAAACCAATACAATAATATTAATAGCGAGCTGAACGTCGTGGAGGACACCCACCTTCGCATGCATGTACAGCAGTAGGTAGTGGTCCTTCTAGTGGTAAGGATACGCCAGCTAACACTGGATTGTGAATGCACTTGAGTTAAATCGACACACGACGCGTGAAAATACGTGGAAGTGTGGTGAGCTTAAGCTTTATTTTTCCCCATTCGCCGGAGGATAAAAAAAAAAAAAAAAAAAAAGGTCCTTCTGTAGCGCCGGTTGAGTAGTGCCGGTTGCCCGCTATAATAGCGCCTGTGAACTCGATTGGCACAGATGGGAACAACCAGTAGTGGCAGTGTGCGGAGTAGGGCTGGTTGCCACTATATAGTGCCGGTATTTCCGGCTGGCACATACCGGCGCTATGGAGGGACCACTACTACTACACTGTATTAACAGTAAGTGCGTTCGCCGCCCAGTCTACGCTGGCACCTATTATACAAATACAATAAGTCTCGGTGTGGCTCCTTTCGTTCGTCGTCAAGAAATCGGTGGGGGGTATATCCCCTTGCGAACGTCCATATTTTTGTGCATTTTTTTTTTTTTTTTTTTTTTTTTTTTTTTAATCCTCCGGCGGATGGGGAAAAATAAAGCTTAAGCTC
>JAYJMJ010297444.1:0-26237 GCA_036873875.1 Laminaria ephemera | reverse complement strand
CACACACACACACACACACACACACACACACACACACACACACACACACACACACACACACACACACACACAATACACACGAAACACTGTACGGGTTAATGGTACAAGAACGGTTGAACATGCATTTGAATTGAACAAAAATATTTCGTACCTGGTATGACATACTGTATCTTTGTCAAAATTCTACCACGTAATTATCCGGCCCTCGTAGTAGCGTGTGGCAATCCTGGGGCCGATCGTGCGATATTTAACATCCGAGAACGTTCTCGGAACTTCTGAGAACAATCCTATAAATAAATACCCCATCAAAAACGACTTTTCCACTTTTGAGCGGGTCTTATCCTGTCTCTCGATTATCCTCTTAGCAGATGCCAGGAACTCTGTACCAGCTTGGCGGTCACGTCAAGGCTGTTGTTGTCCTTGTTATAAAGGGTTTAGTGTTTCGAGGGCGTCGATCAAACGGTCAATCTGCGGTCTTGTCTGACCCGTCAAAAGGTCACTAAGTTACCATCTATTATTAATTATTAATAGTCACGAAATGTGACGAACGTGCGAAACGACAGAATGACGACCACGGTCGCGCGCTTTAAGCAAACGTTTAATTGGGAACAAAGTACCGGCACGTTCTGTGCAGAACAACAACCACAGTACCGCAGAAAGACCCTCCCCACGTACGTACCTGGCACACAGCAGCAGCAGCAGCAGTAGTAGTGGCAGCAGCAGGATAACACACAGCAGCTTCATTCTGCACACTGTAGCTGCGTGTCAGCCAGCCCGAGAAACGAACCACAGCGACAGCCCAGCGGGAGAGAAAAGGAGAGGTAGAGGCGGAGATGAAGCTCGTCGCAGCCTCGGTGGTGGTTCCAATCGGAATCGTCGCCCTGGGTCACCTGGGACTCGCGAGCGCAGCCTATACTGTCAGTGTAGGTGAGATGCCACTGGTGCACTGTTGTACCAATGCGTATCCTGTTGATATGCATCGTATGTATGTGTACCATGCCCCTGGTATGCCGGTACGCGTGTTAGGTACTTGGTGGTACTACAGTAAGTGGTAGTGTGTATCGGGGGACTGCCTGCGTGAGCCCTTTGTTGTGCCCATCAATGACGTCCGGCACACTCAGTACTTTATGTGCTGATTCTCCACTGTAGAGATACGTCAGCTCTTCTCAGCCCTTCTGTGTTCACGAAGTCCTAGGCGGAGAAAGCAACATGCCAAGCGTACTCCAGGGTACGAAAGAGGGAGAGGAAGCTATTCACAAACCAAACGTACGTGTACAACAGAAAACACCATGCCAAGCGTAACTACTCCAGGCTTCAATGAAGATAATATGGCATGCCCAAACCAAACGTACTCGTACAGTAGCAGGAATGATTCTGTATTTGGGTGTCTGCTGGATGTACAAAGAGTCTGAAGTCGCAGCTGTTCTATGTAAACGCATCACACACAGCGGCAGCAGCAGCAGCAGCAGCCCCGGTGTATACTGCTGGGTTGGGTTGGGTTGAGTTGGTGTATTTCTGTTTTCTCTTACTCGATTCGTCGCATGATCAAGTACATCGAGTCCTACTCTGGAATAATTCGATACCACAGGTACCAGGTACGAGGGTTGACATGTTATATTATAATCCCGTTGACAGTAACCACGGCCTGATGTCGAGCCGCAGCCGGCCCTGTCCGCGGTTGCTAGCGAGGGCCCACCCGACGGCCCCCACGGATTTGGGTGCTACAACAGTAGTGCAGGTCACTCGCGTGGAACATTCCAGCTCTTTCTTGGTTGAGGATTGCAGCGTTTATTTATTTATTTTTGCTCGTCCCATCTATTATCTTCGCACTTTTACTTTCTCCTTGTCCCTCCCTAGTCGTAACTCAGATCCGGGGTAATTTAGCAGGCTCTTCTCCCCTCTGCCCACTACGGTACGCGCCTTCATTTCTATCGCGAGAAGAATTCAGCGCTTTCTTCCCTCGTCGACTCGCGTCGAATTTAGTCATCGTTGTTGCAGACGCGATTCGTACAGAGAATGCGTACAACATTAGGTCCGTAATTATAGGTACCGATTACCATTTAACGGTTCTTACATTTCGGTAAACACTGTGACGTCATACCAGGTACGCCTCTGGTATCAACCAAAGTACTGACGATAGTCTATGTTGGTTTATAGTATACGTTTTGGTGTCACATCCATACCCCCACTGCCTTGTTTCAGTGTAGACTACTGTAACCTAAGTTGCACAAGACACACTCCTTCAGAGCTTGCTCCACACGGACCATAACCACAAAACCAACAGAGAAGAATACAAGCGACAGCAGTAGCGGTGTATTTAGGCTTGCTTGCACAGGGAAATGACGAGGTCGTAGGTATTCGATTTCTATTAATAGTATTAGCTCGGGCTATCTTTTGCAACAGTTATGCATGGCACTCTACTCTGAACTATGAAACCGACTACTGCTGTATACGCGTATGTATATGCTATCTGTAAATACGTTATACGCCTAAGTTCCGAAATACACCAGTCAGTACGTTACAAACCAAGTACTGCTTACCTGCGAGTAACGAAGTACTCTTTTTTTTTTCATTGTTTTTTATCCTCCGGCGGATGGGGAAAAATAAAGCTTAAGCTCACCACACTTCCACGTATACTACTGCTGTCCTGTGGTACGCCCCAAAAACCTCGAAGATCAAAGTTCAACGAAGTTTGTTGTGACACCTCTCGCGAAGGTTGATACTGCTGCACTTCTGCACTATTAACGGTGTGGGCGCCCGATTTTAAAGATGGAATCAAGATTGGCTCGAACTTTCTGCAAAAGAGGTGATTGGTAAGCAGAACAGCTCAAACACTCCAACATGATAAAATAAGAAACAGACAAAAAATAAAAAAAAAGCTGCCGCTGTCGACGCCCACCTAATATAACAAGCGAGGTAATTTATCATTTTATACCGTCAGCCTTGCTCAATGCAGGTGTGTTATACCGGGTACTTTGCGTTTCATAGCGGGCCAAAACTACAGTTGGTGCTTCCTCTATCTACGTTACCCTGTCCGAGGCCCTGAGCCCTGACCCTCGAAAGTTGGCAAGCATCGCAATTGTATCACTGTTTAACCCAAACAACACCGCCCGTCCCCCCTCACCAGTCCCGTTTACACCCTAGCAATGGATGCCTCCTCAGACCCGTCCACACCCCCGACCCCCCCTTTCATCTTCAGTACGTGGGGATGAACCCCTTCTCTGGTATGTTACGCATTCTGCACCGTTTACAAGTATAGGTGAACGCAGAAAGGGCCCAACCCTTATCCCTGATTCTTCCCTTCCTCTCACTTTCTTCCTCCAATTTCGTCTCTTCCCGTTCTCTCGCTTGTGCTATCAAATATTTTTCCGTTGACAATCAACGTGACAAGGTTCTTGCGCTGAACTGCAAGAAGCAGTGGACCTTGCAGTTAACTCCGGCGATACCGACGCTGAACTAACCGCGGATGGGATCGCTTGCGATGAGTGGACTACTTTCGAGATCAAGAACAACAAGCTAAAGCTTGTCGCTGAGGAAGGAGGGTCATTCGCGGATGACCAGGTTTACGCGTTCGAGAACGTTCGCTTTTTGGTGTCGTCCGGTGTGCTCCGCGCCGACGTTGCTCTGTCTTTCACTACTGGTGCCGACAACCAGCGCCAGGTACTGTTTGTGTTGAGTGGGGCCTATTTGAGCTGAAAGTTGGCATCGAGGGTCGTGATTGTGTTGGCGACGGTAGTTGTATGTTGTTTGTTGTTGTGAGTGGTTATGGTGCTGGTGCTGGTGGGGGTATTATCGGTATTTTGCCGCTGCTGCTTCTGCTGCTGCGGCTGTTACAACAACTTTTTGTGTTGACCGTTACATCGAGGGCGTTTCTTCGCTTTCTGTGAATTGTATCAAACTTGGTTTGGTATGGGCCAAGCTGTTAGAGACGAAGTTTCATCACACCTCTATCGCACCACACGTCGTGTTTAATCCTCTCAAACACCCTACAAGGCATATGCCTGTCTCTCTATCCATACCTAATATTCTGTCTGCACTAAAGCTGTGTTCCTTCTGAAGATTATGGGTTTCAACACGAGCGTAGCGGCACGTACGGCGTAATAAATTAGACCACGGCTAAACCTACTCACACGCGTTCGACTCGCCCTCAAACGACACACACACATCCGATATACCACACTCAAATAAAATTGTGTGTCTAAATTTAATTGTTTATCTATTTTTCAGATAGTGAATGGCGGCAACTTAAATATTGCAAAACGGGGCGCTACGCTCGCTGCCGAGAAGACATGTCCATGACCTACCTAGACCTACCGCCTGGCAAATACTATGGAAATACAATAATGTTTCTTTATCTTGTTGTTTACAGGAAGTGGATGGCGGCGTTCTCAAAGTCGAGGAAGGGGGATACGCTCGGTTCAGGGAGGACGTGTCGATGACCAGCGTGACGATCATGAGCGTTACTGACGAGGGATCCGACATCTCTTCCGATCGGTGGTTCGGTGGTTGTATCCACAACGAGGTACGAGCTGTTCGTAAGACTGGTGCCTAGCGAGCGCAAAGACAATTTTCCAAAAGGTATACAAAAAATAAAACGGGGTTAATTTTTTGATGCCCTGTTGTTGTTGAGGTACCCGGGCAGACGTTTTTACGCGGGTGAGTATTTGATACTTACATTATGGTTACGGGCGTCACGGCCGAGGGAACCGCCGCATCGTTGAACAGGTGGTGCTGGTTTCCATCCCCAACGTGGTACATTGTGTTTTTCCAATGCCTTGCTTTCTACCGTCCACGCCTCGAGCATATCGGGGGAGCTTCACGTCTTTTATTTTAATTTTTTACCAGGGTATGTACTTGGGCGCGACGCACCTACCGATAGAGGCAGCACCTAAATTTTGGCTGCTCCTCACTTGAGGAGGTCTCCACTCCTCCCGAACACAGACTACGATGAAAACAAACGCGCAACCCGATTGACAATCGAACGGTCTCAGTCACAAAACACCGGGTACCGCAGAGCACAGTAACATCTCAGCGATGTCGATAATTGGTAAGCTTCTTTAATTGGGGAGCCTCGGTAATCAGGAACCTTTTCGGTGGAAATTTGCTACCCCTATCGTACCACCCGTCGCGCACATACTTACGTTCATTATGAGCAGAATGCGAAAGGAATCGGCCGTTGCTTCCACAACGAGACGACGCGTCTTGAGATAGCGGTATCGCCCTCTGGCCAAAACGTTTTTGACAGATGGGGTTCCTCGACTGAAGAACTGCTTACTATTGCTCAATCCCGGATGTGGTTTCAAATGGTTGTCGATGTATACCCAGGTCATTGAGCCTTTCACCGGGTTAATTTGGCTTACACTTTTTTTTTCTAAGTCAGTTAATTTTTTAGCTGTAGAACTCCTCAAGTGAGGAGCCTCAATTGTTTTTCGTGCTACCCCGTACGGAGGAATGCGTTAGGTACTATGGGGTTTTCGTGTGGCACCAATCAACAATGACGGTGGTTCCATGACTCGGCCCACCTTCCGTATCTTCGTGTTTAAAACGGGTTTTGCATGGGATCCCGCGGGAGTTTTTGTAGGTTACAAATGTATCGCCTTGTTTTCTTCACGTGACAAGCACCCCGGAAGACCATTAGAATGTGCACAATTCGTTCGTAAGAGGTGGAGGTCAGCTAGGATACCAATGTTGTTGTTATTGTTCTCAATTTAAATCTCATTGACAAGCACGTGGTCACAGGATAGGCTCCAATGTGTAAGATTGAACGAAGTAAAATCTGGGGTTTGAGTAACGGGTCTGAATCTGCACGTACGTACGTAAGCCAAGGAGGCAGGATCAGAGAGGGGAAGAACAAAAATAGCAGGTAGGTTGACGCAGGATGATAGTCGACTGAAGAGACACGGCAGACGTGAGACCGATACGAGGTTAGACAGAAGCAAGAAGCAACAAGTGGCGTAGTTATACAAGTGGGGGCAACAGGTCCACGTTGTCAGAGGGCAACAGGGGGGGCTGTTTCGTGCTGGTGAAAAGTTTGTGGGGTATAATTATATTGCTTTATACGGAGTTCCTAGTAGGGTAAGGCGTAATTAAGTTGCATCGTACGTAGGGACAACACTTAATTAAAAATTCCAGATTCATGAGTGAAACAAACATCCTGGAGTGGAAGAATACCCCATGAAAAAATATATAAAAAAAAGGTGGTACGCGTATATTCGAAAAATAATGGAAAATTCAGATCAGCTGTGAGATCGAAAATTTCGTCGAAACTCGGGTACATATCATTGCTGAAGCAAGTCGTACATCATCCATAAATATATATACGAGTGATATCAGAAGTCAGCGTTCGTACGTACAGGCCCATACTGGTACATGCGTTTCAAGACTTACAACGGAAACCGACTACACCATGCCACAAAGAAACCAAGTAGTGTACCAATCCGAGGAGAAACAAATAAACAAGTGTAAAAATGAACGAACTAAATTATGGGGTTTGAGGAGCGGGACTTCATCTGTGCGTGCTTAACCCTCTTGGCACCCATTCGGAAACCGCAAAAAAGAAATCAACGAAGACCATGTCAAAAGCGCCCGGACTGTTTGAGCCCTGCACAGCAGACAGTACATGACTTTGCAAAGACTTGGCGTGGTGAATGGGGCGTTCAAGGTCCACTTAAAGAGCGTGTCTCTAAAACCAAGTAATACCACCAAAATTTGCGCCCATTTCATGGGCCCTATGGCGTTCTAGTACTAAGAAGGTTGAGCTAAGGAGGGAGGATCGGAAAGGGGACGAACGAAGGGAAAAACAATGAGTAGGATGACGCAGGACAGTCGACTGGAGATACACGGCAGCCGTGAGACCGATACGACGTTACACAGAAGGAAGGAAGCAACGAGTGGCGTAGGTATACATATGGGGGCAACGTGTCCACGTCAGAGGGCAGCAGGGGGGACTATCGTGTGGGTGAAACACTAGGAAGACAAAAATACAAACGAGAGAAGTGCATATCAATGCAGAACGACAGTACGCACATAAGAAGATACATACACTGGCCAGCAGGGCGGTGTAGCGAGGAGAATGCAAACCTCACAGCGCTACGTACGAAAGAGTAAAGCACGCCATCTGAAAAATATGAAAATAAAACAAAAGGCGACCACGTACTGGACGTAGTAAGTGAACACATACGTGAGCTCGCCAGCAGGGGGGTGTAGCGAAAAATACCAGGTAGTAGCCAACAGACCAGCCGGCGCAAATAATATGCGTGTACATGAATGACCCGGGGCGATTTTTACAAAAAGTGGAGAATTAAATGCAGCTGTGAGACCTCGGATTTCGTCGAAACTCACCTTTGCAAGCTGTGTGTGATGCTTCGATCGTGCGTGTTACGGGACGTCTATGCCCTCATGAAGGATTATAGGTCGGCGACTCCGCTTAGTACTAGTTAGCACCAGGGCCAACAGTGTCATACGAAGACGTCGGTCTTCATCAAGCTGTGCACGGAAACTATAAACATCTTAGAGGGGGACAAAAACTGACGGCTATGGGACGCAATAAATACATAGCTGACATATGTAGTCTTCCTACCGATGAGGGGACGGAGGCGGAGGCGGGGGGTTGCAGGTAGAGTTTAGCTCGCATAAACTGCCCGTATGGTATGGGACCTAAAGGGGAGATCAGGCATGTTGTTGTGTTTTATGTGAATGTCAGTGGTTGTAATATTTTCGCTGTTAGTGTATGTGAATTTTATTCATTTCTGACTGTTTCTCTGACTGGATCACGACGTTTTATTCCAGGATGATTCTATGTGGGGCAATATAAATTACGTGCCAGTCACGATGAGCCGCCGTTTCGGGATACGAGATGAATATCACACACACCCCTTTATCACTCGTACTACATGCGTTATCACTCGTAATTCGTGGGTGCCGCGCACCCTGCCACACTGCATATTATACTGAAACTTTTTTTTGTGTCTACCTTGAAGTATTATGCTATGACATCAACGAATTATTATCAACAGCTGCACATATGGCAACGAATTTGTTCAATCCCATGTCTGTAGGGAAGCATTCGTTTCGAGGACTACTTTCTGGGCTCGGACTGTGCCACCGTGGGAGGCGGCGAGAGCCCCCCGGGAAACGGAGGAGGCATTTTCAATGGAGAGACCGGGGACATCGTGTTCAAGGGCAAGATGAAAATGACTGATTGCGGAACATTTGTAAGTGCGGACTACCCACCCCCACCCCTCTCCCACCCCAGTATTGGTTTCACTTTAGTGACCATTTTTTACCGATGTCCCATAATTGTGACAATGCGATATAACCACCTGTATAACGTGAGCGTCGCAGCAGGACCGTGTCGGACGAGTAATGGTTTGCTAAGGGTATGGGAACAAACCAGATTGTGGTGTTGATGGTATCATGGACTGACATTCGAGGTGTGCAACGTTGCAAACTTGACTCGGCATTTTCTCTGCTTTCTTTTTATTGGTAAAACGCAACACAAGTGGCCCAATAGCGGTTTAGTCCCATTCAAACGTCAGAGCCAAAGCATGTCCACAATACGTCCGTGATACATACGACTGTACTCAAATATACCTTTGCTGCAGAGGAAGGATATAGGTCCGATGGGTAAGTTAAGGGCGTGAACGATGCACACGTGGCAACTCAATCCTTATGCGACCACAACTCGTTTGTAGGTCGTTGAGGACATCTTACTTCTCCCTTCTATCGGTGGCGTTCTAAACCACATGCAAAGCAACGGTTAATGTCATCGTTACGCATTCACCAGCATATCTGTTAGTACCATGTTTCCAGCTCTACCGAGATATATAGAGTTTTGTGGCTCCTAATGGAGTCATCGGCTACTCCCTGTGTCGCTGAGGCGCAGGTTCTAGCGTTGCTGCCGCTAGTGGCGCATGGTGTTTGATTGCGTCTCCTCTCAGTTTCGCCAACTCTCTTTTTGCTGCATTGCTGCTGCTTGTGACGCGTGTTATTGTTGTTGGAACGAAGGACAACGAGGGCAACCAAGGTGGAGCCATCTACAACGATGGGAAGGTCACCATGTTCAAAAGCGCTAAGTTTTTCGACAACGCCTGTGCGGTAAGTGCACGCCAGGGAAATGACATATACAACGGCAGGACGCGCACATGGGCATCCCCAGTCTCGTCACTCCAATAGCTCCAAACCTCATCCAACAACAGACTTTGTGGACGCTTGCAAGCTTAAGCCCAGTACACCATCCAACGGTCTAGCTAACTAACGGAAAATTATTAAGTAAAACATTCCTTGGACGAGAGACGTAGAATAGTTTGTCAGTTGGAGCGCCCCGTCGACGAGGAAGTTTTGTCTT
The DNA here is from genome assembly GCA_036873875.1 of Laminaria ephemera. NCBI lineage: Eukaryota > Phaeophyceae > Laminariales > Laminariaceae > Laminaria > Laminaria ephemera. The sequence goes on along the minus strand of JAYJMJ010297444.1, from coordinate 16,891 downwards.
ACAAGACGCGTGTTGCGATAGAGGTGCACGTGGACTTTCCGAGGCTCCTTATTCGAGGAAATCCACATCAAAACAAAATGATCGTTGTAAAAAGAAATGAAAGTGCAGGCAGATGGAGAATCCCATGGTCTAGGTATATCCCAATGGATACTATGAATGTTCAACGACGTCCGGTAGTTGGTAGGTTGAGACCCCCGGTGTGCCATGAACAATTGGGCCAAAAACGGCTACCACTTAACATGTTTTGTAGCTCGCATACCAAGTCCAACCCACTCGTCGGACGGGAGATACAGGGTAGTTTCCCAGTGAGGAGCTCTGTCGACGAGGAACTTTTTGTCGTTGCAACACCTATTTTGGCACTGCTCAGGTGAAGCATTGGTCCTCAGATATAAGATATGGCGGGGATCCCAAAAACGAGTAAAAGCCAGTCCAGAACCAACTTGTGTGTTGGGCCATACATGTAGGTTGCCAGTGCTGTTCTTCTTGGAGCAGTATAATGCCTGGCCCGTGGCATCATTCATGGTGTTGCGCCTATTGTGTACGCTTGTTTACAAAAAACATATTTCGAGAGAGGATTCGTGGGGTTCTCATGTTGATAACACGAACAGATTAAATACCGCGGCCCCCTTCTCTCATGTGACATCACCAGCACGGCTGTAAACTACGGGTGAGGACTGCATTAATTTTGATACGTTGCTCACTTAGGAAGCCTGTCCGGTCGTAATATTAACGTGGCGTTGATCCCGCCTGTTCTAAGGGTCGGCATGGTGATTACCACCAATAAAAAACCGTCTCTAAAGTGTCAACTTCCACACATCGAACAGATCACGATCTAGATCATTTGAATCGTTCTTCTGTCGTCGTGCTGCGAGTATCGTGTGCAGGATCTGCGTAGTGAAATTCCAACCGATGCAACACGTGGTAATCATATTGACCATGCGGCTCTCGCCCGGCCACACTATTTAGAGCCCACATAGATTATTTAGACCAGGGGTTTGTTTACTTTTGATAATACAGGGAACGACAAGGGGGCAGAACAGGTCCGATGTGCGTTTTAAACCTTTTAACTTTTGTTCATTCTTGCTGTTCCCTCCCCTCCAACGGTCTGCACGGCGATGACCGCCGGCGAAATAACAATGTTTTTTTTTTTGTCGTGTGGGTCTCCACTTCTTTACCGCGTCTCTCAACGGTTGACTCGGTTCCTTATCCGCCAACGTGGCGCGCGCTGGCTGTATGCAGGGGGGAGGGGCTATAAAAAATAACGGCGTGATGAAGTTCCTGAAGAAATCTCTCGCAAAGTTTCGCGGTAACCGCACGTACGACAGCGGAGACAGCGGTGGACAGGTAAACATGACAGACGCCCGTAAATGAAAGGTCCCAGGATAAAGCCCGACAATGTCACTAGATTGCCGCTTCGTAGGTGAACCAACATTTGCAAAATTACGACAGAACCAACAAGTGGCTCTGTTGCTGGTGTTGCTGTTTTATCTATTGCCGTTGTAGTGTTGTCGAGACTATCGCTAGGTAAGGGAGGTCGATGGTAATTAAGGCTAGCGCGAGTACCTACCCTATTTGTCGCAATGTTAGAGCTTGCGTTTTATTTTCGGTTCCGCTATGTGCACCGCGGCCGTGGAATGTGTTGTCGCGAATTTTCAACGAAATTGTTTTTGGGCCCGTTTGGGGACGGGGTACAGAGACACTCGCTTAAAAAACATTCTTTCAATTCAGAAACTGTAGGTAACCCTCCTTACCGAAGGCTTGGTCCTGATGCTGTTCTTGTTGTGTTGATCACCTGAGTTTTTCGTGGCGCATACTACGCTAGGGGCGCACATTTGTTTGTCTGAGGCGTTTCAATTGAGAAGCTCCATACCCCACCCAATAAACTGATTTTTGAGGCTTTTCAATTGAAGAGCTTCACACCCCACCCAATGAATTGATTTTTACCAAAAATGCATCCCGACGAGCAATCGTATTGCCTAGATATTGTTATTTGCCCGTGGCGCCCGATTTCGGTACAATTGATGTACCTATCCAAGAGGGCCAGTACGTGTGCAGTACCAGGTATGATACTAGTCGACCGATGCATTTCTTTCGCGGAATCAGAGTTTTTGCACCTGCACTTCTCCCTGTCACCGTGTTACGGCTGCGTGCAAGACCCCACATTCGATTTTTTGTGGTTTGTACCAAACAATGTGCGTACTGAAGTATACGTCTAACTTTATTTACCCTCTACCCCCCTGCATTTGCGTAAGCATGCTGGTTATATAATGTGCAGTACCGAAACTTTTATGTGCGGTACATGCACCTTGTTGCCTTAGGTTACGTAGGTTGTCATCGGTGTTCGCTCAGCATTCTTCCTCGCATGTAATGTTCCCGTTCGTTTAGGTTACTCCCAACAATATCAAACTATATAACTGTACCAGGTATAACCTAGTCGTGGAGTTTCTGAGAAGTATGTTTGTGGCTGACACGTGGTTTAGAGGCCTACGCAATTATCACTCGAAACCTCTACGTGTGATCATGGCTGTGTTTTGACATTTTGCTGTGATCGTGCCCAATATATAGGTGAGCAACTCCGGAACTTTGTACTTCAACGGAGGTGTTGTCTTCGAGGACGGTTTCACGGAGGCCAGCGGCGGTGCAATTGCAAACTACGATACTGTCATGTGAGCCCCAGTTCCCCTCTCATACCATATATCATAGACATGTATCGAGATAGCTCCACAATTCGGGCCCTGGAGATATCGTGAAATGTATTGTTTGTGTACCTAAAGAAGCGTGTACTTCTTCCACGTGGGCAGGGCAGAGCTGTAGAGGACAACGCTAATGGGAGTTGATGCTTAGACACCCAAAGCAAAGATTTTGCTAGGTGGAGAGTATGCTCTAACGTTTGAACTTTCTTCAGCCACGTGACTCAAGTAGCTCAACAGGTAGCTACGTATGGAATACCCGCGCTATATGCCGTACGGTCAGATCATCTGACGAACATCCTCCAGGCGTGCAAACGTCACGGCGACTCATACCTCAGGTGTTGCCCGGCCGACTGTTGTCGCCCTATCTGTCTTGTCGGCTGATTTCCGAAAGCTCACCACTGATGTGTCCGTGAAGTTGATTTACGTAGAAGATGCCAATCCACCTATCAATGGCCGGCTAGGCGAACTCACACCCAATATATGGTACCATGCATATATTTATGTACGATCACAGCTGCCCTATGAACATTATGTACAACAGTTGTATATCACTAATGAAAAAAACAGAACATGCGCGGACGGCGTTTCACGAAGCTTGCTAAACTGAGTACAGAGTATCGATTTGGTCAATCGGCCGGTAATTCCCAAATAATGCATTTTTAATAGTGTTTACAAAATTGTTTAATTTTGAAATATATATATCTTGCTTTACCCAACCCTCCAAAACAACAACTACACAGCATTAAGCTTTCGGCGGTGTTCGAGAACAACGTGGCCAGCGAGAACGGCGGAGCGATTTCCAGCCCTTTCGACGCCACCTTTGATCTGCCCGACGATACCGTTTTCGACGGAAACTACGTCCGCTACGTGAGTGCCTCCACCATTTTTCTAGTCTTCCCTTTGCTATTGCCTGGCTTGCTGTTTGTTTTATGTCGTTATTCTTGCCTGCCTTTAGTTGGCCTCTGTTGCTGACTTCTTCTTGTCTTCCCTTTGTGGTTCGATCGAGGTTTTGATTACATGGGGTCCCTTCGCCTTTGGTGTTCCTTCCTGACTGCTGTACAGAACCTAGCCCTGCCATGGTTTGCCTTTCGTTTGAGCCGTTGACCTGCCTGACGACACCGTTGTCAACGGAAGCTACGTTCGCTACGTGAGTACCTTACCTTTCTTCTACCCACTTTGGATCGGAGGACACCTTGCCTAAGCAATTTAATATCTTCGCCGGTGGCATACTATTTCGTGTTTGATGTACAAGATACGTATCCTAGTACCGTACGTGTAATATTTTGTAACTGCCCGGATAAGCCGTGTTATTAGGAAGCTACGCGCGCTACGTGAGTACGTTTTAAACATTCTTACGCGTTGCGTCTGTCCTCGGATGACTTTCCATCTGTGTTACCTTCGAATTTGCTGATATTGCCTGTGCTTTCGGTTGGTCTTGGTTTGAGTTAGCCTTTGTTCTTGCCTTCCTTCTACGGACTTAAATAGCGGTTTGTATATTGTCGGATATTGCTTTTTTTCTTGGGTGGTCTTGCCTTCGTGTTTTCTAAGTTTGGTTCGATCGTTTCATGTACGTTTTATATGCACTACGTTGTATTTGTGGTGGTCTTCGGTTCTTGCCCCGCATTTATTTGTGGCGTGTTCTTGTCTATAGCTCATGAGGTGCATGACGAAACGGTCTTTGAGGAAAACCGCGTCCGCTACATTATTGTGAGTGTTCCTGTCCGGACTTGCTTGTTTTCTTCTGTGGCCTTCCTTTCGTTTTTCCGTGATATATTATGGCCTTGCCAGTGTTTTCACGGGTCTTTCTTGTTGTGTTTTCTTTTGTGCTTGCCTTACATGTGTGCTTGGTACCTTCTTGCCCTGGGTTTGCGCTTGCCGGACCACACGGTATGTGAGGCACACTGCTAACGGTACGTGATGACCGCTAATTCTTGCCTGGCGTTACCATTGGTATTTCCTGGCGTTGCCGTTGATATTGCCTGGCATTGTGTTTAGTGTTTTTACGTTTGTTCTAGATTTTACATTAGTGTTCGATTGTGCATGTCCTTTCCTCGGTACTTGCCTCAATTCTCCGTGGTGTTTGGTTGACGTTTCAATTATCTCTTTGTGATGGCTGTTGTGCTTACCTTGCGCTGTGTTGTCCTGCCCTCGCCCTGCCTACCCTTTGCCCCTCCCCCCCCCCGCCCGGCCCTGACTTGCCCTGTATTGCCTTTCTTCTGTTTTTACCTTACACTCTGTCTTCCTCTCCTATTATTTGTTCGTTTGTTGCGTTCATAGTTTCACGTTTTTTCTTGTGTTCGCGGTCTTTCTCCCTTCGCCTATGTTCTTTCCGTAGTTCCTGCATTACAATGGTTGTCGTCCAGCCGTGCCTTTGGTATTGTCTTCCTTTTGTGTTTCTATCGCCTCTGTTTTTCCCTTCTTTCTTAGTTGACTTTATGTTCGGCTTTTTGTTCGTTTGTTGCGATTGTGCACGGCTTTGTGCGTTCCTATGTGCTTGGCTCGGTGATGGCGATGCCTTGCCCCAACATTCCAGGTCGCTGGATATGCCCTTTATTGCCATCCAATGATGTGCTTTGCAATGCATTGTCTTGCTGTGGCTTGAGCTATCCTTCCTGCCTCCATTCTAACCCCTCCCAACGACGACTCTTACTTCCTTTGGTTGACCTTGATACAGGATTGGGGCTACTGCGACAACTGGTACCAGCGTACCTCAAACGACAACTCCGACTTCGTTTGCCTCATGGAGTAGACTCATGACCTAGGTTCCGCCTGGACAACGGAGGCCCCGAATGAGAAGATAGACAATACGAGAGAAAGGGAGGGAGAGAGAGATACTCTTCTATATTGGTCTGCCTCACCTCCCAGGAATCGCCCTGCTAACGTAGACCCCGAAAAGTAGAGAGGGATATCATAGAGAGATAACGTAAGACAGGGAGAGAGCAGGGCGGAGTTACGTTCGAGACGTTTCCCGGGGTACAAACCGTGTATACGATTTTAGGATACACATTAACTCTATCCCTGCTCTGGACCACCTTGTACTAGTCCTAACCCGACTACCATCCCCCTTGGCACTTTCAACAGATGTTTGCTGTGGTGTACGGATTTGCCGGGCGGGAAATGACCAACCTTGGGGCAATCGATATAGCACAATAACATTCCTTTTTGAGGAATGAAAGGTTTTGTTGTAAGTATCAGTACCAGCTGTATCGTGTATCGCTAGGTAGTGAGAGTAGCTCTAGAGACTCCCGTTGAACTTTAATGTAACGGGCTCCCGTTGTTGGCTGCCCCATTCATGCGTGTAACATTCCACGATACAACTGGGAATAAATTATTTTCATATCAATTCTGCCGGAGTACCGACACAGCGTTATTCGAACCGCGTCGGTCTCGAGACTGGAACAGAACAAGGGTTTTCACGGGTCGGGTCACAGTGGCTGATAGGATGGGGGTCGGGGTGATCCGACCAGACCCACGAGACTTCAAACCCTTAGGGTTAGGGTTACACCTTCTATCCCGACCCTGCTCCATCCGCAAGGTATTCCGGGCAGGATGACGGCCGGTGAAAGTCCTTGGAACCGGTTTGCGTGCTATCGTTAATGCAAAAAAGGCCGGTCCTCTCGAGGACGTCAAGCGGGTAATCCTGGGCTTGGTCCGCGCAACAGTACAAATGGTAGACGATTTCTGTTTTTTGACAGATGATTGTGTGTGCTGTAAATTACATCTTCTGTGTATAATTATAAAGGTATTCGGGTCAATATGCGTGTAATAGCATTTTCGACAAAATTAAGTATTGTCAACAACGTAGCGTATTCTCCGAAAAGTAATCTATTCACATTTAGTCAACGGAGGAGGGCGTGGGTGGGGTTTAGAACGGGTCCATACCAACGGTTGTCACGGTGGAGCTGAGAGTTATTTTCAGTTCCAGATCCCCGCGAAGTGTACCCCGACATAATGTCGTTATTGTGTTGAGGTTAAATGGGTCAGGAAGGAGGAATACCCATCTAGCTTGCGGTGGTCGCGAATGTGCGCTGTGTACTGATATCATTGATACATATGATATGTAAGACCAAGCCTTGATTTGGAGTTGCTGCTGGCTTGACGAACACAATATATGGTCTGATGCGGACTTGACGTTGATGCAACGCATTGGTTAGGGCCACGTATCCGTTTTAGCACCTACAGGATTAGACTATTCGAACCATAGTCGCAATTTTTGTAAGGGGTTAGGAAACTGAAAAAAAAAATGCCGCGTGCTGCGATAGGGTTAACACCTTTAGATTAAAAACGTTTCTTAATGACGGGGTTCCTTAACCCAATATTGCCGGACAATCAACGTTGTTTTGCAACATTTTTTGTATTGGACCTACTGTAGGCCATCGAGGTATTCGTCCGATTGCACTTTTGATTTTTCTGACCTTGTGTGTCTGGGTGAGGAATGGAGCTCCTTGAGTGAGGATTCTCAGGAAAAACACGTGCAACCTCTACCGTAGCGGGGGTCTACTGCCGTTCCAATGGGCGCTCCATTGCCCCAGGACGTGATCTCACAGACGACTGAGGAAGCACCCGTCTGCGAACGCAGCACACACTGTAACCGGAGTAAAACACCGGATTGACGCCTTCTACGGTACAGGTGAACCGCTTTTTTTTTCAGAAGATCCTCACCCGAGGAGCTCTATATACCTCTCCTCCAAAATTGACCTGGAGAAAAATATTGTGCGACCCGATGCACAACCCCATGGCCTAGGCATTTTGCCAAACTGATTTCAGTACAATATTTTACCTACAACGACTTTGGGCAATGGAGCCCCATGTTTCAGAAACGTTTCAGCCAAACTGCGCCACCTTTTTTTTACGAAGCACGCTTCAGGTGTCGAGAGTATAGTTATTTTTGAGGCGTGTACGAAACGTGCGCTGTTCTGGTGTTTGATCATGACATACTATGTACCAGGTGTGTATATATTGTTCGAGCTGGGCCGGCCTAAACCAGCTTTTTAGTCGGACTCCCACTTCCTCACGCTAGTTTTTCGAATTTGGATCTGAAAAATTGACACGTGCTTCCATACAGTATGTCAAAGAGATTTCCTACTGCTCTTTATTTTTTCATTAGTTTTCAGTATTTTTTTGGTTATGTAGGCATATTTTCATAAAAAAATCAAAACATTTTGGCCCACTGCTGATGGGGAAAAGTGTCAAAATGAAAAGGAGCAGTAGGGAGTGCCTTTGGCTTGCCCTTAAGAATGGCGTACAAAAATTCCCAAGCCAAAATAATAAAAATCTGCGTGAGTATCAAGTATTTTGTGTATGTCATCGTTATATCTTTAACCTCGTATAGGGAGTCTTATTCGCGCCAGGTCTCTTGATGGTGGTGGAACTACGCAATGGTAAGAGCACCGATCGGTTGGGCATGCTACGAGGAACGTTCACGCCGAGTGTCAGCGACATTGCTTATTGGACGTTCTTATAGCTTTTAGTATTGACCCTTTACGACAAATGGACTTTTATCAACTTTCTCGACGACAACAACTCGGATTCCAAAAATTCTAACGCCGGTAAATGCACTGCAGGCTCAGTAGCGCTGCAGCCAATTTTGAGGTCCTAACATTTCCAAATGGTCGAGACAATGCCGGACAACTTTGAAAGCGATTGTTGGCAGCCCAGCTCGTAGTAGAGTAGAATTTTGGCGTCATTGTGGATGTTCACCTTGTGCTACTCTTAGAATACTTTGATAATTCTGAAACGTATGTCATATTTGATTTTGTGCGGTCGGCATCATTTTAATCTTTCCCGTTTTGCCGTTTTTCGACGACTTTGACAATTCCGTACGTTACACTATTTTTGACGGTTGCGATGGTTTTACACTCATACGCCGTTTTTTTTTACACTAGTACTTCGAAGTAAGAGTTTATCTCTATGGTTCTCCATTGCCAGCTAAAAAATAAAGAACTCAAAATTTGAAGCAGAATCCTGAGTTGCTCAGGATACACTCGTGGAACGTGCCGACTGTCCATTCTTTTGGTCCGCCTATCGTAAATTTGAATTTTGTTCGCCGTTTATTCTTTTCGACCGGCCGATCATTTTGCTTTCGAGCCGCTCACTCTCGATGGGATAACGCATGACTCACTAGAACATAATCACGAATCAGCGGGACGTTGCTTTCGACGACCAGGCCACGAGCATGGGTAGCTGGGACCGAGGCAAACTGTCCGTGGCAAGGCCCTCCTTCTCCTGTATAGTCCGTGCTAAACGTTGCGATTTCTTTGAAATGTTGTTTTAGAAACTCAGCATTCAAAGAATGTTGCAAAAATATTATGGACGTTTTCCTACGGGAGATTTCGATATATACTTGGTCTTAGAGAGGTTCATACAGTGTAGCGCGCAACACAACCGACCTTCCTTCTCCGAGCACATCGAGCATGACCATGTATATATGGCAGATTGAACGGAGCAGAATTCCCCGGTGATACATGCTGCAGTCACTCGTACTCACAGTTGCAGCTGCAGCAACGGTACTACTAGCTATCGCTTGTATGGACGGGATTAAGATTCATATGCGGGCCTTCCATATAACAAGAGCAGTGAGACTCGTCATCAAAAACATCCTCACCCTCGATTCTACCTCTTCACCATTCCCATACTGGAAGGTCTTACTTGTCTCACAATTTTGCCGCCACATCAACTGGCGCCGGCCTATTTCTTGGACATTGTCACCTTCCTAGCCAATATAAAAAAACCGGTGACACGCTGCGGCGGCACTTCGTTAATGGGTCGCCCTACTTTCCTACATAAGCGTGCAGACGTTTCAACAGCGGCATCGCCACCAACTAATGCATAGCATTGCTACCGTAAGGTACAGTATCACGCGTCCAACACGTCCGACGGGAGTCAATGTTTACGCTCATCTGCCTGCCCTTGAAAATACTACAATTTTGTAGTCGTGATGGTAGGCGCACTGCGGTCTACTAAAAGTAGATCTGGAGTACCAACTACACCTCAGCCTTGATGTGCAGCGCAGATTGATGATCCTTCGCTACGGCGGTTGAACTCTGCGGCACATCCTTACGAGCCCTTTTGACGCTCGCATTGCCCCCGCAGTTACCACGGTTCTTCTTCGGCACGCGGATGGTCACTGCGGAACGCTTGGCGAAGACATTCACCATGCCATCCTCGGCATGATGCCTGCACAGCAAGGCAGACGTACTGCCTTTGACATTATAGGATGGTCGAGTCGTGCAACCGTCATGCGAGCAACGCATGTCGACGATGTTCACCATGCCGTCTTCGGCATGTTGCGTGCAGAACACCGGCTGCTTGCAGCCCTTGAAGTTAAACTTTGGCCACAACATGCAGGAATCATGTGAGCAACGCCTGCGGACGAATTTTACCATACACGCCTCAGCATGTGCCTTGCACACCATTGGATTATTGCTGCCCTCCACACCAAACGTCGCTTTCATCACGCAGGCGCCATGCGAGCACAAGTTGATGCGAACATTAACCATACCACCCACAGCATGTTGCTCGCACATCACCGCTGCCTTGCTGCCCTGCAAACCGAAGATCGGTAACTCCACGCAGGCCCCATGTGAGCACCGAGGAATGCGGATGTCAATCATGTCTTTCTCAGCATGATACTTGCAGAACGCCGGTCGTTTGCTGCCCTTGGCGTTGAACGCCGGTCGTATTGTGCAGGACTCATGTAAGCAACGCCTGCATCTGACATCCATCATTCCGGCCTCGGCATGTTGCCTGCACAACACCGACCTATAGATACCTTCGAAATTGAAGGTCGGGGTCTTTGTACACCTTTCCCGTGCACATTCGTTGATAATATCAATCATACCTTTCTCAGCATGTGGCTTGCAGAACATTGGCCTCTTCCTACCCTTGAAATTGAAGCATGGCACCGTCGCGCAGTCATGATGTGAGCAGCGATTATCACGGACGTTGATCATGCCACCCGCGGCATGTTGCTGGCAAAACATGGGCGGCTTGCCCTCGACATTGTAGGACGGATACTTCATGCAGCCAACACGTAAGCAACGCTTAGAACGGACGTTCACCATGCCGTCCTCAGCGTGTCCCTTGCAGAATACCGGCCTTTTGCCCACAACATTATACAAGGGTTGTTTCGTGCAGGTGTCATGTGAGCAACGCTTGCTGAGAACGTTAACCATCCCGTGGTCAGCATGTTCCTTGCAGAACGCCGGCCTTTTGCTGCCCTCTACATTAAACGCCGGAACCCTCGCGCAGCCGCCATGTTTGCAAGTCTTGACTACTACGTTCACCATGCCATCCTCAGCGTGTGGCCTGCAGAATGCCGGCCTCTTGCCAAAAAAATTAAACGACGGTTGCTTAGTGCATGTGCCCTGTGAGCAACGCTTGCGGACGACATTAACCATGCCATTTTTGGCGTGTTTCTTGCAGAACGTCGGCCTCTCGCTGCCCACGACATTGAAACTTGGAAACGTCCTGCAGGAATCATGTGAGCAACATTTGACGAGGACATTCACCATGCCGTCCTTAGCATGTTCCGCACAGTAGACCGGTGGTTTGCTTCCCTCGAAATTGAAGCTAGGCACTTTGGCACAGACGTCATGCAAACAGCGCTTGCCGACGACATTCACCATGCTAGGTTCCGCATGTTGCTTGCAGTACTTCGCCGTCTCGCCGACTCTAACATTAAAGCTAGCAGGCACTTGACAATGCTGGTGGTGGCAGAGTGGCATCGTCTTCGTGTTTTGAAGCCAATGGTACCGGGCAGCCAAAAAACGAAGGCGAATACAACTGAGTCGGTATAAACGGACCTGCACACACCTGCATTTTGTGGAACAAGAGGTAAGAGAAATAATTTGAGCGAACTGCAGGTGGCAATTGTTTCAAAACTAAATACCGTGTACCAGACCATCGACCTGCATTCGTGGGTGGGCCACCCTGTGTGCGATCGGTCCGTTGGGTTGATCTAGCGATGTCTGTAAAGCATTGCAGAACAGTGCATTGCAAATATAAACGACAGTCAGTAAGCTCATGGTACAGGCGTAGATCAGTGAGCTAAGGAATTTCAGCAATTCCACAAAACAGCAAACATGCAGCAGCATAGCGCACAGCAGTAAACCTCAGTCACCTACTACTACGTTGCAGATTTGCATATCAGTTCCAGTGGCCACCCTGTGTAATACAGCAGTGCAGCATGATGAGTGAATAGTCTGAAAGCTAACAGGAGTAGGTGTCGAATTATGTGCAGCAGTAGAAGAAGAAACAGCACTACTGTAGCACAGTAGTAGATTAGAATTCACAAGGCTTTCCTCAGGAGTGCTCACGGTGAGGGTGCAGGAAAAATTATGGGGTACCTCAGCTACAGCAGAGCTTTCTCGATACTATGCAGAGGAACAGCAGCAGCAGCAACAACAACAACTACACTGTACGCTCACTGCTCACCCAAAACAAAGCAGTAAACGGATAATGAGTTTGGACTAAGAAGGACAAAAATTAAAAAAAAGTAAACGTGACCTCTCGCTTCTGTTGTCATACTGGTGGTATACTGTGTATCCGCAGTACGAACTGTATAGAATATGCCAGCATTAAAAGCGTCGTGGCTTTGGGGATTCACGCCAATTCTATAGACATTTTCATAGCACCGGCAGCTGGTATGTATGATGTACTCATTCTCCTTTAAATAAAATTACAGAGGGGTAATCAACATCAATATCACATCTACATCGCTTTCGGATTTGTTGAAGTCGTTTCGCGCGGCTGCACCAACAATCTTTTGTCTACACCACTACACAACTTCGCGTCGGGCCCATACGGGTACGCCAAATAAAATACCGGCCCGATCACAAAAAAATAATCTCACAACAATGCCATCCAAAAATATACCAAAAACTGAAAGATCTCAAGCTTACTGTAGTCACAGCCTATATTTAGTTGATCCCTTGAGCCGGAGAAAAAGCAATTTACTCCTGAGCAGGAGGCCGATGACCTTATTTCCTGTACTACCCTTCCTAACCCAAACATAATATTGGTTGTAAAAGTATGCCTTTCTCTTTCGACATAATCCCACGTAAAGCTAGGCACAACCTAGCATAACCCAACGACGAGACTTAAAGGTGGTATGCTAAAATTCCCGCTCAGTGTGTTCCTTCGTGATCATGCCGTATGTGGTCCCTATATTTGGTCCCTATATTTTTTATAAAACGAGAATATGTGGTTTAGCTCCGTAGCCAAACCGGCTCAACTCGATAATGGTGAGCAGTTGTTTAGAACCTTAATTGGAATCCTACCATTTTGTTTTAAATGGGCCCACGCTATTCTCCTATGATTAAAAATGTACTCGTCGAACGTATTAAAAAAGCCCTTTCGTTTGCGTAATGATCCCACCCAAACCCGGCAACACCTGGCACAACCCAAAGACGAGACATAGAGCTGGGATGCTATAATCTCGATCCTGTGGGATCGTTCCCCGACCCGAAACATCAGCACCAACGAGAACCCACTGGTCGAACATCAAGAGTAGCTTTTGGGCAATCCGTCGTAGCACCAGCACCGGCTCTACTACCTGGAACTCGGCCGGAACATGTACTATTAATACGTACATGTTACATGTCCAGACGTCAGCAAGCCAGCTATACAACGGCACCCATCACCTTATATACACTGCCGCTCACGAACTGTCATGTTTAGCCAATCGGAGGCCTGAAGAGCTGTCTATCAGGGTTGCTGTGTTCGAAAAGCTGTCTACTAGTCACGAAGAGCTGGCAAGTAACGTCGACCGTAGATTTCGAAATCCTAGTGATGTCTAAAGTTAGATCTATAGTGAGGTCTATGTCTGCTATGGGAAATTCAATACCACGCCATATGGGCCATTGACTGGTACAGTACTTGGTACAACTGCTGTAGCTGTATAATGTCATACGTGGTGTCGAATAGAAGCCAGTTCACCGAACAGCACGTATACACCATGCACGTATGTACGTACCAGGTACCTGGTGTATGATATACAGCACTAATGTACCACCCCGGGACAGATCATTTTAGTGGCCTTATCTCCACATGTGGTGTTATATTTTATTACTGAAAGATATATGATAACACACTAATTACAAGTAGGTAGTTTTTAAGGGATACGCCGATTTACCCGGTCTTATCCACCGGAAAGTCTTACGTAGGGTCATTCCGACGAACACAAAAAAATGTCAGGAATCGCGACAAAAAAACTATAACCTTCCATGAGGGCATACACATCCCGTAGTTTGCGACGGGACGGAATGGCATCACGTATGAAGGCCTGTTACAACGAAGAAGACTTTCTCGACGGGACGGGGCAGGACGGGACCAAGTGACCACTACGAAGACAGTTACAATCGTTCCTATCCCGTCTCGCCGCTACCATCAACCCCGCCCCGTCACGACACGGAGGTAAAACCTAAAAGTTATAACTTCTACAGCAGTACGCGTAATTCATACTGCTAATTCTATGTTCGAGTAGTGCACCCGAAGCAGTAGTAATTGAAGGCGCATGGTGAATGTTCATAAGTTAGCTATTTACGCACTCTGGTTGGCGAAGCGGAATCTAATAAGCGGCATAATCAAGAATTTCCAATCACATCATCCCCGTCCGGCCGAATCAACCTAGAGTATTTGCAAGCAAAGCATTTAAGCCGGCCGAGTCAATCTAAAGCCTTAACCAGCCACAGCATCCAAGCACAGGTCACTCCAGAGCGTTCGGTTCGGGATTTAGTTAGGGGTCTGGTCGGGTGGTCGGCGTTAGGCGGCACGGCCAAAATCGGGCATACTCGAAGAAGTATGGATATGGGTGCAATTCACAAATCGCAAATCCAGGGAGACTCACGAGAAAAGAAGACAGAGCAGAGACCAGTCCGAAGCCGATGACACCAGACAGTCGAGGACTCTGCCCTCGTGGGAAATAAGAGATACTTCGTATGTAGTACCCTGTTTCTCCCAGGGTAGAGCTGAAATCGGGTGAGGGTGGTGTGAGGCGGTGAGGTGTCCGCCCCTCCAACCTCCCACTGGTTGTGATGAAATTGGGTTTCGTAACAATTGCGAGGCAGTTCGGAGGTTGTGACTAGGGGACGAGTCAGTCTTCAGTAGACAGGAGTGGGTTTGGTTCCAGGATTAGACAAAAAGTGACCTCAGTCACAGAATAGGGCAGCGGCTGATCAGCGACGAGTAGCATCTCCAATGTTAGCAGCACACCTTTTACGGTACTAGCATAGCGATCGGTGAGCCCAAGAAGTAGTCGATCCTGTCGCCTACAGCCCGCAAACGAGCCGACGCCAACACGATGACGCACGAAAAAATACTACCTGAATCACAGAGAGATGCGGCGCAACCTCCGCCTCAGCACCGGAACTCCAACTCGACGCTCAAACACGTCGGATATAGAACCGATGGACACGAAACTATGGACAGCAGTAGATAAGCATCACACACTAATGAAGATTGAAATCAGCTCCATTCAAGCAGATGCGCATGGATGCGAAATCTGCTGCTGTGTGCAAAACCGTGCATAAATGAAAGTGGCACGTGTTCCGCCGCAGTAGCGCGTTCTGTCACCGTGCGTAGCGTGCGGGATAGCCTGTGTTCGTGTGGTTGTGTAGCACTTTGATTTGTTGAGGAGCTCACACTACACGTGGTGATATCGTCGAAGGCGTGACCAGGATTTTCACGTGACATAGTTACGGTCCAGTCTATATAGGTTGCGCCGCTTGCCAACTAAAAAAAAACTCGAATTTGGAATTCTTGATACCTGGTACCATGGTATGCTTACCATGGTATGCTTACCATGGTATGCTTTTTGTTCCAGGTCCGTTTCTTATGTGCAGAAATCAACGGCAGGATAAAATACGTTTATTGTATAATGTTATGGGCGATCTGGTAAAAAAACCTCTGTGTCGGTTGTTTTCACGTCAACGACTGTGGGTTTTGCTCCACACAGAAGTAATATGCAATGCATCTACATGTATTAAAAACAATTTTTAATCTGGTACTGGTACATATTTAAAAAAAAAAAAATAATAATAATATTGTAAATGAGGATCCCTAAATCACGGCCAAGCCCCCCCACCCTGTATATCTGGATGGGTTGGCGTTGAGTGGCATCGAGGCTGTAAAACAAGCCACCAACACCTAGACATGAAATGTTCAACGTGCCCTTCTGCGCACATATACCACACATATACCACAGAGACCGACACTATACGTAGACACCACAAGTTGTTTTTTTCTATTTACCAAAGCACAGACTGAATATATATGACGCAAAATCGCAATAGGGGACATGCTTAACTCAACAGTAGACTATTAACAACACAGCAAGCCAAAATTTTCATTTCATGTATAAAACACAAACCGGATATAGACATGAAATAACTCATCTATTAATAATAATCCATTTTTTTTCCATACCAAAACCTACTGTAAAACCCAACAATAGACATCTAAAACCGCAACTAACAATCGTTTCCTCCATATCAAAACACAAGCAGCCAGATATAGACAAGAAATATCTCAACTAACCAGTTTTGTTTATCTATTTAAAAAAACAAGCCCGCTATAGGAATAAAATACCCCACCTAGACAGCTTTTCCGTCCCATATCAAACACAACCCAGATATAGGCATGAACTGACTCAATTGACCAATTTTTAAAAGCCATATCAAACACAAACCAGATAGAGACATGAAATAACTCAACTAATCATTTTTGTTTCCCCATCATATCAAAACCCAAAACCCCATCATAGCCAAGAAATAACGGCAATTTTTTAGCGGCGGTGCGCGGAAAAAAAGAAAAAAAAGAAAAAGAAAATTTCCAGTACCTGCGACGGCGTTTTCCATTCGCGGCTGCGCGTGCTGTCGATCCTGGGCAACACGGCCGACTGTGGTCTGCAGCATACGTATAGAGTGCTGTTTGGCGCTGTTGCTGGACTTCAGACATCATGAGAATATTAAGGTACGAGTAGAGTTGGTCGGCAGGAAGTAGATTTATTTGTAAACGTCCGAAAAACACACTTTTTAAACCTATATGTATGTATGACATTTTCCAAACACCTCCTAGCGAAGAGACAATAATAAAAAAGAGTTACAGTAATAAAGCGCAAGGCAAACATACGGCAGGAAAGGAGAGCGCCCTTTTGATCCGCCTCACACGACGCCAGCAGCAGGAGCTCTAAATCTGGT
>JAYJMJ010297408.1:0-10277 GCA_036873875.1 Laminaria ephemera | reverse complement strand
TATTACCCCCCCCCCCCCCCCTGCATATATGGATCCCCATAAAATATACACCCCTCAAGTGAAGACATGCTCTTTGCGAGGTCAGGGTGTGCCAGTGTCAGACGGCATCACTTCCAGGACTGGAGCCGATGCAGAATTGACCGGCAGCGTAGCATTCGTCGAAAATGCCGCATTCAAAGGGAGCGGGGCCATGTACATCATTGGCCCTCACCTTCTTGATATCAACTACGCATTGTTTCGATCGAGCAAGGCCGACTTCGGGGGCGCTGTATACATTGCCTCTACGGACGGCACAGTGACGGAATTTAGTAAGTGCCTTTTCGTGGGGAACGAAGCTTCAGATGGAGGCGCCTAGTACCTGTACACGGGCGTGGGTGTGGATACTATCACCACGTCCATCGTCCACGACAATGTTGCAAGTAAGGTTTCTTAGCGTGTTCTATTATGGTATGCAGTGGTGGTCTCCATATAGTACCTGTGTGCGCCAGCCAGAAATATCGGCACTATAGCAGCAACCGGCAGTACTCTCATACTGCCACTACTGGTTTTTTCTTAAGGTGCCAAGAAATTTTGCAGACACTACCGTGAAACCGGCACTACTCAACCGGCACTATGGAGGGGCTGATGGTTTCGTGCACCGTTGCATTAGTGTGTTCTCAACACATGGCACGATAGGGTGCGTCTAAAGGTTCCGACTCTCCTGCCTTGAGAAGCTTTATGCACCAAGAACCGACGAAATGTGTAATCATTAAATTAGAAGCCGATGAATAATCTCATGACTTCGGTTTGAAACGAGCAATATATACACATGTTCCGAAGGATTTGTGTGGTTCCTGACGTCGAGGAACCCCGATGGTCAGAAATCATTTTCCCCAAAATGTACTACCCTGAGAGTAGCACGCGTCACTCGTTACGCCTAACTTAGACTGGTAGCTTGTGCGGGGTGAACCACTTACCGAAACAAGGATATTGTTGCCGTTAATACGAATGTCGGGGGCAACATGCGGCGAATGGTATGTCATTCTAAATAAATCGGCTACACTTAGCGGCGATAAGCTAATGTTTGCGCTTACTACAGAACTGCGACCGCAATCGTAGACATCTAATACCCATTGAAATGGCCGTTGTGGATACCGGTGATGTTGTTCTCTACCACGTAGCCCCTCGCGATAGATCCCATCAAAACAGCGATCGGGTACTATTCTACACGCTGGACGCCGCAATGAAGACTCTATTTTGCCTTGCAAGGCAAAAGTCGCCCTCGGTCGCGTCGCTCCCTCTTACATGCATCATGATATATTGTTAGACCATCCGCACCTGGACCCACCGTTCGCACTATTCGCTTTTGCTCTGCGCATTACACAGATATTACGGTGTTTGTCATTGCCATATTCTGCTGGGTTGGGAAAATATCGGAACCCCTATAACATCAAACCCGGATGGGCGTTGCTCAGTTTTTGGAGGCATTTAGTGGCTTCTAGTACTGTAGTTGAATTGGAGTTACGCCGACCAAGGCAACCCAATAATTCGTTTGATGGATGTGCGTATACAGTTTGGGCGTTTTTAGCTACATATCGTGGGTTGGGTTGGCCTTGAGATGCGACGTTCGTCGGATTCAATGTTCGTGTTATATATTTTCCTACCTAACCAAAGTTGGCATGCCGCAAATACCCTTCAGAATATTCCGGACGAGCGACCTTCCACACAGGGTCTCTTCACCTCGTCAACACAACTGTTTCGACGAATGTTGCTGGCGCGGAAGGCACTGCTGTTTTCAGCATTGGTTTGCTGGACGAGGTGTCAAACGTGATGTTCGTCCAGAACACCTGTCACTGTCCTGCAGGACACTACGGTTGTATCATCGAACCTCAAGTGAGCGTGAAATATTATATGGTGATGTCTACACCCTTGTCCTGTAAACCGTAAAACGCCCAATTGCGTTTTTCTCCGGGTCGTGAGTAGCAGGGAATGCCCAAGGGCGAAAATCATCGTGACCGTGGTTCCGGATGTCCTGCGCGACAACTCAAGTCCGGTTCCAACTTACTGTGGTCATCGTGGCCTTCGAATGTTGAACACGTTGGTAGTCTTTAAACAATAAAAAAACGTTGGGTTGATAAGATAATGAAACTCATTTACTTCGTCGCGTGGAGCCTGACATGGAAACGTTTGCACGCGGTGCTCTGATCAAGTCCCAAGTTCGGCTTCATCTTGTTGCAGTCGTCGTGGCCTTCGAATAGTTGTCATACCATTGTTTAAACCGACAGGAAACGTTGGATTGATAAAATTGTGTAAGCCGCCTTACTCGGTGCGTGGACTCAAACAGGGCAACCTGCGCACCCTGTGCTTCGATCACGTCTGCGGGAGATGTTCGACAGGAGACCATGGCGTTGCAAGCGCCCACAACATAGAAATTGACGGGTTGTCCGTCTGTGCAGTAACACCTTCCGGCTCTATCGCCTCGTCCAGCGGCACTACCCTGGCGACTCTAGCCACTGAAGAGGCGTACTAGCGAACCTCGAACGACAGTAGCGCTGTGGTGGAGTACTACCGAAAGGAAGCCTGCATCGGTGGCATATACCCCGAAGACTAGTGCGCCTCTGGTTACATGGGTCCATGTCAGGGTGTCTTCGCCCGTTGTGTCTCGACTGGAAACGCTGGGGCACAGAATTTGATATTATAAAGTCAAATGAGTGACATATTCGTACACCCACACGAATTTTAATAGTTCTGGCACGTGAACCTAAAGGGCGTTTAGAGCATTTCCTAGGTATGTACAGTCGTTATGTGCTTGGACATAATGCGATAGTTATCCTTCTCCAATTGTGTTTGATGTACTTGCTGCCGTCTGTTAACTAATTCTTCCCCGGGGTGTACACGGCGCTTGACTGTCCATGCAGACTGTGCGGTCTGCGAGGAAGGATTTGTTCCAGGTCTTTTGCCTACAGCTGTCACGAATTCTCTGCTAGTTTCACGCGATCGAGTTTTGGAATCGCGGTCGCCATCGGTTTGATGGCGTCAGTGATCGTGTCTCTACTACTGTCGTATCTCTGGATCGCACCGAAAGAATTGGGAGCCGACGACATCGAGGCAGCTCGCAGCTTCAGTGAGGGGAAGTGCTTGGACTGCCAAACCTTCCTGGCGAAAATGCTTCCACTCACGCTTGAAGTGATCGTCGTGACCTTCTGGCACATTCTTTCGCGGGAATGTCTGCAGGTATTTACCCCTAGGCACGGCGTCTGGGCTATACGGTGGATCTATCGAGGACTGGTATTTTTTCTTTCTCATATACTGTCACAAAATCATGTACCGGTATGTCGTCGAAATTTCGATCCCTCGAGTTTCATACAAAACGAATTATTCGGTATCACAGCTGAAATGTCTTTATTGATTTTTAAGAAAAGGTCACATAAATCTAGAGGGCTTTTTGTGTCCTGGCCCCAAAATGCACACCAGGTATATCGTATGACATCAACGATTCGTCGCTGGCAATCTGGAGTCTTAGTGGCAGAAGAAATGTTGTATGTAGAACCGTCCGTTTCGTTCACGACGGTAGAGAGGACCAAAAATAGATCGTGTATTATTGGTGTCGTCTGGCATGCTTAAGCAATTACAGGTATATACTACCAGGTGGTACTACTCATGATACTGAAGGCATTTCTGGTTTGCTAAAGAAAACGTTCTAACCGACTTAAAGTTACTTGCCGCTGCTCTGTGACGCGTGCTACGATAGAGGTAGCACTTTTTTTCGTTTTTTGTTTCTGAACAACGGGGCTCCTTAACCCAAAATCGTCGGGGTGTCATCCTTGTTTAGCAATCTGATTTCTTTTTGTATACCTAGATTTGGGTTCGGTCATTGGGTGGAACGTTGAGTTAACACAAGATCAGTTTGTGGGTGAAATTTAGAGCTCCTCGAGCGAGGATACTCAGAAAAAAGCTGGTGCACCTCTATCGTGGAATGTGTCCTGTACCCTGCGCCTGGTTGGACATGTAATGTTTGTCTGCAGTTTGCTGCCATCACCGGAGACGTCTACACGCTGGCCTACAGAAAATTCGTCGTCAAGCTCACCCCGATCATCTTCGACATCGGCCTGTCGTTGTCTTACTCGTGTATAACAACCACGGACGTTTACGATCGGCTTTTGATATCTACACTTTCCCCCCTTATTCTGGTTATGCTGCTTGCGGGAAGTTGCTTTGTTGGAAAAAGGCGAAATAGGGGCTCAGAGGCAGCGATAAGAGTCGTTCAGCATCGACATCAGTCGGCGGCCCTTGTTCCTTTGTTGTTGACATATTCTTCGGTCTCGTACACGATTTTCCTTATGTTTGCCTGTGATGACCTCGCGGACGAGAGAGCGTACCTCAGGGCGGACTACAGCATCGAATGTTCCACCTCGCGTCACGATGCGTACAAAACGTACGAATACAATATGGTGTGCGTTTCCCCTGTCGGCATACCCGCTGTCTTCACGTGGTGTTTAGCTCGTCATCGACTTGATCTGGTCAGACCTGACCTCGACGAAATCACGCACCTGGAACCATTGAGCATTCTTTGGGCCGCGTACCGGCCCTCTCTATACACTTTGGAGGTTGTGCAGTGTGGGCGTCGGATCTCTCTGACCGCTATTGCGGCGTTCGTGCTTCCCATCAGCACGGCGCAAACCTCGAGCGTTCTTTTGCTTACGGTGGTGTTCGTGTTTTATCGGAGGTCATGTCTACCCTTACGAAGGCCGTGGATGTCAGCCTTTACCGCTGGGGGAACGGCACCAGTGTAGCCAGCCTGTATGTGGCTTTCACTTTAGGGTAGATATCTGTACATCGCAGTGTTCGTTTGAGTTTGCTTGTGTGCTCGTCGCGGCAAACGCCTTCATAGCCGTGGTGGTGTTCGTTGAGATTGTATTGTTGGTGATGGGGTTGTACGGTGCAAACTGCAACATGAGTCCAACGGAAACCCCGGGTTGCGGTTGAAGGTCTCTCGATCGTGGCGGCGAAGGTTCTCTCGGCGACGGGGGAGAGCCCTGATCGTTCGCCGCGGCATCAATCACGCCGTGTCCGACTACAGGGAAAACATGCGGAACGTGAAGGGGTCTCAGATGTCGCGCCCACTCAAAACATATTCGGAGTGGAAGAGTGATAGCCAACTGCATGGTGTCGATACACTCGAGGCCTACTTATCCAGGCGTGACCCCATCAGAACGGGGGCGCACAGATGGAGACCCCGCATGTACACGTTCTGCCCCAAGTGTGTTGATATCGTCATACCCGGTGGTTAACATTGCGTGAAAATGTACATCGGGCGCGTGCTACCAGAGGGGTAGGGTACGATAGCGGCAGAAATGTTTGGTCAACGTATTTCTGGTTGGCGGCGACCCTCAACTGAGGAACTCCCGAACATCAGTTGCGTTTTCCAATATAATTTGCTGTATTCTTAGGCCGTGGTATTGTTCATCGGGTCCCACTTTGTTCACACAAAAGTAGTTTTTGGATGAGATATATATAGTACACAGTATATAGTATATACACAGAGCTGGCAAAGGCTAGTGTAGGGGGGATGTTATACCATCATTTTTACCTCTTTATTACCTAGCATTGGCCACCCTCGCGAGAGGCTCTGTACCTTGCTCAAAACGGGACCCGACACTATTTAGTTTAGCGCTGAATAACGAAAACGCTCATGTAGGCGGTGCATTTCGCGAAAACGAAAAGCAGAACAGCTTCATACTACAAGCAATTAAGGTAGTCATCACTAGCGCGAGCCGTAAAAGTGGAAGTTATCCCCTCACCATAGGCTTCAGCAGCTCTTTGATTGAGGAGCCTCGGAACACTGAGGTGCTACCTCTACCGCACAACGCGTCACCCGCTTCGTATTCCTCTTGTCAAACTGGGCGAAACCCACAATTGGGAACGGCGCGCGTGCACAAGACAAGCTACTGTATGTCAATTATGCAGAACCCAAGTAGCGAGATGAATACCGGTGCTTCTGGGAAGTGTACAATCGTCCACAGAAGCAGCATCAAGGGTTCAGTGTGATGGTGACGTTATCGATATGCGCTGGTGACGAGGGTCATGAGGTCGACAACAACGAGGCAGCAATATGGGTTCAGACTAATGATACAAAGAAAAGGTAGCACTCTTTGGCCAAAATGTTTGTCACTAACGGACTCCGCAACGGAGGACCTACCCAATATCGTTGCAAAGCCATTTGTGGTTCAGAGTATCATTCGTTGTCTACCTAGGCCATCGGATTGTACATCGGGTTGCACTTTCGGTTTTTCTCAGACCCGGGTTTGGGCAAAAACAAAACTTCTAAAGCTCCTCAGGTAAAGAGCCCCTGACAATAGTTGGTACACCTCTACCGTAGGCGTCGATGGCGGTACCAGGTATACGTTTATTGCCTATTGTTTAGCTGGTCGCAGCCGCTCAGGATAGTACCTATCCTGTTTCTTCTCGGTCTCGACATTCTGTGCTCTTCAAACACTGCCGGCATGGGTTTGGCTGTTTCGCTGCGTCAACCAAAACAATTAATGTCCGTTTTACAGCGAGCTACCGGTCTACGGTGGTGGTTACCCCTTTTTTTACGTCGATGTGGGTACTGTTAATTTCACCACCGAGTTCAGGTCACTCGCGAAGGTGCGTTTGTCTGTACCCGGATCAACAATGAAAATATATCGGAAATGTGTTCACATATGTAACAAACAACCCCATTACGGTGCAGATCGCCAAACGGAAAAACACAAACAGGGCATCAAAGTAGTCACCCTACCATATTCTTGGTCTGAGTTACATGGCCACTTCCGCGAGTGATTCAACCCTGTACTGCAGTCAAAATGGGACAACCCCCCCTGTTGTGGGCTTTGTCTTCAATGCGATCGCAATGTCATCAATAGGTGCTCGAAACGAGGGCCACGACGTCAACAAGCGTTGTTCCCAACCAGCGCATTGTGTCGAGAACGCGTTCGCTGGTGAAACGAAGCAACGGTAATGGCGGTTTTCCTACGGCTGCTACTTAAAGGCAATATATCGCTGCAACACTAGTTAACGCGGACCTAACACGAGGAGGACCCAGTCGTGGTTCGTTGTGACGCTTGCCACGGTAAAGGTGCACCCTTTTTTTTCAGGGGATAATTCACTTGAGGAGCTCTATACCTCTCCCAGAAACTGTTTTGGGGGAAAAACAATAGCGCTACCCCGACGGACAATCCCATGGCCTAGGTACACACAAAGAAAATTATTGCAAAAAAAGAACGATTTCCGACGATTTTGGGTTAAGGAACCACGTAATTCAGAAAACGTTTCAGCCAAAAAGTGATACCTCTATCGTGGCACGCGTCGTGTGGTATCCAACAGGTTTCTGGGTTTCAGGGCGCCTTCTGGACTGGCCGGTTATCACGTTCACGCTAACGTGCGTACTCAAGAGTAGACTTTGACCGGGAGAGTGCGCTACTACAGAACCAGACACCAAATAAGAAACAGCATAGAAATAACGTCAGGCTGGAATTTACGCAAGAATAAGAGATCCGGGATCCGTTACACTGATGTTACTGTAGAATGCACCCTCTCCCAGTTGCGGAGGGCGAACAGGACCGATCTTGCGGCTCGAGCTTGGCAGTGATCGGTGTCAACGATATACGTAGCATTGTTGTACAGTTGCTGAGGTTGGTTACTTCTGCTTGGGTGTTGGTTGTGTCATGTGAAGATCTCCCTACACAGGCGGGTGATTGTGTGCGGTTGCGGGGTGACAAACAGGCAGCAGCGCACTGGGTGCGACGTTCTGGGGGGGTAAAGAGCCGCGGTCCGGGGCGTTGATGCGTTTTCTGGGAGTCCTTGAAATGTCGAGTGAATGGAATGTTGACGCCATGCAGGTACCCGGAGTGTTGAATGATGTCGCAGATGGAATGTTTAGTTGGGACAAGTTCGCGATCCACGCTAACCTAGTTCGCACGCGTCTCCATATTTCGTGGCAGGTTCGGGAGTTGGGGAAGCATAGCAAATATCTGTATACCTCCGTGTTGGCCCCAGCATTCGTCCGAAATGCCGTTACGCCCTCGACTGAGCGCGCTTACCAAGGGTATTTCGGTTCGTGTGTGGCGTTTCGCCTGAATGTGGTACGTGAACCGGATATTTTGAACTTTTGTGAAACCCTGTTGGCGAATGTGTTACCCCTTTTGGATTACGCGGCGTACGAGGTGGCAACTAAGAGATTACAAGCCCGAACCGTAGAAAGTCACTTGTCAGCTATCACGTTATTTCACCGATCGTCCTGGGGTTTTGAGTTGGATACCACACACCCTTTGCTTGGCAAAGCTCTCAAAGGCTCCACGCGGTGGCACGAAGTCGCGGGGTCACAGTCGAGAGTGAGAAGGCCGCAATCGTGGTCCACGTTGCTCGGGGGGCAGCACTTGGCACAGGCATGGAGGGACGGAGGGCGGGTGGTGCGGCTGGCGTTGGGAGCGTCGTTTTCCTTCTTGCGCGAGCGGCAGAAATATTTGTCGAGACGCGTACGCGTGCGCACGACGTTTACTGTATGCAGCGTGCGGATCTACAGTAGCCTTCTTTCGAGGCGAAAGGCAGTTTGGAGGGCGGCAGTGGACGACGGCAGATCCCATGGAAGTAGGTTTTCGAGGGTCCAAAGATGACCAGTTTCGCAAGGGCGCGATTTTAACTTGAGCAACGAAGGATCCACCACGACCCGTGTTCACGGGAGTAGGTGCCGTCGAGTTAGGGATCGAGTTATTGTCGCGCTACTAGTTTCTCCCCCCGTCGGCCTCGCTAGTAGCGTTTGCATGTGGCAATGCCGGGTGGTCTATGTCCACTCAGGCGCAAGCAGCGAAGGCGCTGCGGCAGGTGGTGTCAGTATCGGGAGTGCAGTCGGATGAGTACGAGCTGCATTGGCTTAGGATTGGGGGTGCCACACACGTGTCGGCTGGGGGCGCGGGTCTTGGGGTATTGAAGCGCGAGGGTCGCTGGGCTTCAAGGGCGTACAAGGGGTATGTACATTGTCACAGAAGAGATGCACAATGGGCGTCCGGAGCGATAGTAGATAGATATGAAGATTGCAAGAAGGTAGGCCGGGCAAGGAACTGTATTGGACGAAATGTAGCCCGTGGAATATGCCCGGGAGTGAGCGTCGAGATATGAGACGTAGAGAGGGGCGGGGGGTAGAGAAGAAGGAAGAGCAAATACATACATACGCCAAATCTCGGACCATAGTAAGTTGGAGGCCGGCGAATACGGAGGTACGCCGGGTGAAGTGGTAGTTGACTTGCGTGTGTACAGATGTAGGAACGGGGTTGTGTGAAGGCCAGCCCCCGGGTTCCTATCCCCCCCCTCCCCCCTATCCGAATGAGAGGTGCAAATAATTAATTGGCACAATTCAAAAGCAATCTACACAGCGTAACATTCTCATGGGGAGCACAGCGAAGTGGGAAAATGTGTGTTTCGTGTGTACGGAATATTTGGCCGATCAGGACGGATGTAGGTCATGCAGTGGGCATAGTACGTACGTATCTACGTACTGTATGCACAAAGAAGACGTGTAAAAACAGCAGTTGTATCAGCAGTACCGAAACGAACACCGCCCTGTTGTCTTGAGCTGGGCAGACGAGCTGCATGAAGCAAAGGGCTTCGAAGTAGTCAAGCCAACAGTGTGGCAGTGTGGGAAGGTATTCGGGAGAGTGATATTTTTCCCGCCCACCCTCCCGTGCGTTTGAGGGAGTCAGTGGGGGCGCCAAGAGAATAGGAGCAGCTATTCGCAACTTTGCATGGTTCGGGCGCAAATGACCCATTCTAGCGTTTTGCTGTGTGTGTGCATACCACGCGGCCTGCAATAAGGGGAGCAAACGTGGGGTCGTGGACTGCGCGAACGAAAGAGATAGCTCAATCTGTGATTTACGTCGCACGAGTGGTTGCGGGGGGGGGCGTTTCAAGTGGAGATTAGCACGTCCAGAAGCCGAGTAAAGCCCGGGGAGTCGTGTGTGGAGATTGAATAGGAAGGTAACGACGGATCGAACGGGCACAGTAAAAAAACGTGTTAGTAGGGTAAGAATGCATCCATTGGATGGGGAAGTTGACGTTGATGAGGGCGAATTTGTTCAGAGCAAGTGAGCCATTGTTGAGACGTACGCTGTGAGATTGGCAAGTGAGGCAAGTGGGAGTAGTTACCGGGAGGCCGGCGAATACAGAGATACGCCGGGTGGAGTGGAACTTGCATGTGTACGGATGTAGGAACGGGGCTGTGTGAAGGTCGGCCCTTGGGTTTCCGTTGACCCCCCCCCCCTCTC
>JAYJMJ010297397.1:0-10277 GCA_036873875.1 Laminaria ephemera | reverse complement strand
CTCTCTCCTTTTCTCCCCCCTCCCCCCCAACCGTTTCACTCTCTTCTCCCAACAATCATATAGACGTCGACGCCAACTTACCACTTGAAATAACGTGGAAGACAAGAACACTAAACACTTGCATAGCGACAGGAACAGAAAATAAGAAGAATTTTGTTGGAAGACAAGGAACAAGAGAAAACAAAAACTGCGGGACAGAAAAAAAAAGAGAAAAGAGATCCAAATCAAAGTGATTCAAATCGAAATGATCCAATCAAATTGATCCAAATCAAAACGGTCCAAACCAAAACGACCCAAAATCAAACTGATCCAAATCAGGGGAACAACCCCAATGTTGCCGCCCCGGCTTATTCCCACTCGATCCACAAGGCCATTTGTCAATTTGGTTTTTGAAGAAAAAAAACAAATTGAATTTTACAATTTTTTGCATTTTTTTTTGCAAAAATTGAAGTTTTGCAAAAATTGAAATTTTGCAATTTTTTGCAAACTATGAAAGAATCCCACGATAATCGCCAAAAAGATTACCCAGCGATACGCTACGTTATATAGGTTTAACACACGGTACCACCGATTTGTACGATATCGGATTTAGACGAAAAGCACGACTCCGACACTTCGATCGATATGCCATCAGGTATGATGTTGTCCTGAAGCATAGCAGCCAAGAGCAACACACGGCGGGAAGGGAGGGAGGGGGGCCGGGAGGTAAAGAGACCTTAGTGGGGGAGGGCGGATATATTGAAGCATTAATGGAGGGGGGGGGAGGGGAGTCTTCTCCATACCTGGCAGAGGGTAGCGGCGTTTTAATAAAAAATTTAAAATACACTCACGCTGTGAGATCTAGGATTTCGTCGATTTTATGCATTCTTAAGCCCCAGACAGCTACCGTGTTTTAAAAGAGTCCACACACGTATTAATAGCTTCGACACTACTTTTAACAGGATATAGTCATACCAGGTAGCTGTATCGCCGGGGGGGAGAAAGGAAGACACCTGTGACCACGACTAGTTCAGAAGGCCGCTAAGGGTAAAACGTCTGGTACACGACTTCAGCTGGAAACTAAACGCGATGCCTAAACTAAACCAACCTACCCTAACCCTAACCCAACTTACATACTGCACCCATCGGAGTGTGTTCGAGCACCGCTTATTTTTTGTTTTTTTAAAGATCTTCGTGGAGGTCCGGGTAACAGCTTCGCAAATAGAGGCCGTCATAGCCGTCATGAGTACAACAGTACACAGCAGTACTCAGTTGATTCAAGTTTTCGAGAATTCACCACGTTTTTTCCATAAAAACAAATTATGGTACTAGCAGTGGTACCAGGATACACAGTACCAGGTACTCAGTCGACCTCCAAGAATTTATGATTTTTCTCCCAAAAAATTTAATTAAATTTTTCATCCTCCGGCGGATGGGGAAAAATAACGCTTAAGCTCACCACACTTCCACGTATTTTCGCAAGTGTCGTGTCAATTGAACTCAAATGCATTCGCAATTCAGCGCTAGCTAGCGTATCCTTCAGTTCTCGTGACAACGGCAGCGCGAGCTGCCCCTACCGACGGTCACCGATACTACTACCACTCTAGTAATGGTACTATTCTACTACAGCAGTGATACCCGAAGGGAGGGGGGGGGGGCTCACCGTCCACGTGACGTTGGAGGAGTTTCGGAAGCGCAGATCCTCCGTGTCAACAAAGACCTTGAGAAAAAAAGGAGGCGGACAGGGAGAGAGGGAGGGGGGGGGAGGGGTTCAGTCGCACCACAAAACAAAATAGAACACGTAAAAAAAAACGCCTCTGCCACAAAATTAAACACATTAAAAAAAACGCCGGCGAAGAGAGGCAGTGGAGGAATATGTTTGAAAGGGCTCGCTTCGATTTCGAGGTGCGCTGTGTCTGCAACGCAATACCGAAACCACAAGAAAGAACCATGGGGTTTTAAAAGACAATGACTGGTAATTTTGTTTTTTGTCTCACGTTACCGGTAAACTCGTTTCCAACCGTGTCTCCCATCTTAAGGCCCTCCAGAGCGGTCTCGATGTAGTTGTCGGCGATGATGTTGTACGACGGCTTCCCGTCGCTTGCTTCCGGCGAGTCGCTGCCCTCGTACATGTAAATGCCGTCTGCACGCGACACACAAGAGGTAACGTACGAAAAGAAACAACACGTTAAAAATCCACACCGTCCGTTGAATACTACCGGTATACAGCAGTGGTCTCCCTATAGCGCCTGCATATACCAGCCGGAAAAAACGGCACTATAGTGGAAACCGGCACTACTGCGCGGGCTGCCACTGCTGGTTGTTCCAATACCTGGTATGTACCAAGCGACTTCACAAACGCTGTAGTGGGCGACCGGCACCATAGAGGGACCTCTACTGTACCGGTACCAGGTGCAAGTGTATACAGCATTATGGGCTCATGCGTAAGAAACAACCTACTAGGTACAGCTTAATAGTAGGAAATCGAGGCTAATTTTTTCAAGAGGCCGAGAAAAATTGTCAACAATTCCGGCTCGTACCCAGCGGAAGCAAACAAAATAAAACAAAATAACACAACACGAGCAAGAGCAAGAACAAGGGAAACAAATAACAAGGGTAAGGGAAACAACAAGAGCAAGAACAAGAACAAAAGCAAGAAACAAGGAACAATAGAAAAAACAAAAATCACGAACAAGAAAAACACCAAGAGCAAGAACAAGAGCAAGAGAAACGACAAAAATAACAAGAACAAGCACAAGGACAAGAGCAAGAATAAGGAACAAGAACAAGCGAAAAAATAACAAGTCGTCTACTCCCAAGAACAAAACTGCTTCTGAAGCGCCTCACATTGGGTGGAGTCTAGGATGATGTTGTCGTAGACCTTGTTCTTTGACCCGCCGACCGACCAACGAATCCCGTACTTGTTTCCGCTGCACGTGTTGTTGCTGTAGTCGCCCTCTGCTCCCAAAGGTTTAACAGAAAAAAAGGGTTTGCGGCAGGCGGTATCGGAGAGGGGGTGGGGTGAATTAATCGCATCATACATGGCCGCAGTCCGTAAGACCTAGACCCTCAAAATGAATGCCGTACTTCTTTCCGCTGCACGTGCTGTTGCTGTAGTCGCCCTCTGCTCCCAAATGTTTCACCAAAAAGGGTTTGCGGTCACCAAAAAGGGTTTAAGATAGGTGGTATCGGGGAGGGGGTGGGGGGGGGAGAGGGGACAACATCGCAATTTTAATCTTGAACAAAGCGATTACCTCACTCGCACCTGACTTATTTTATAGTAATTTACAAAAAAAAAGTCCCTTGCAGTACACTTGGAATAGTTACAGTAGTAAAGACCAAGGCCTCACCGAAGGACTCGAAGATGGCGATGCACGCATCTCCGCTTCCTGAAATGGTGTTGTTGCGCACGATGGCGTTATCGCTCGATCGGTGGAGCATGATGCCAGCGTTCAAGTTGTCCATAACAACGTTGTTTTGGATGCTCACGTCGTTGCACCGCTTAGACGCGATGATGCCGTGGTCGCCTGTTGAAAGGGGTTGTTTATGTGGTTGTTGATGGTTGATTGTTGTTGGTTGATGGTTGATGGTTGTTGTGGTCGCGGTCACAACACGTGAAAAAAAGGAACAGAAAAGCATTCGTTTCACACTATTAATATTACTGTACTACAATTAACAGTAGTACTGCTGCTACTAACACTACCACAACCACCATTACTACAACTCTATATAATTACAAGTAGGTTTATGCGCTTACGTCGCACCTTACTATTAATATTAATATCAATACTTAAATTTCTATCGGTGAAAATGACAAGTCGTAAGAGCTCACCGTTCTCCCATACGACGTTATTGTGGATGCGGAGGTTGTCCGAGTCATCGTGGGGGTCAAAACCGTACCTAACGTCCACACGCAATAGAGACGTCAAAAGGATGTGTCGGAGGGAGGGAGGGAGGGAGGGAATGAGGGAAGGTTGCTAAGGATAACACGTCACGCTATAGCACGCAAAAAATACTAACTCCCGACTTCTGCAGCAAGAGCTGTCGCATACGTACTGAACGCACTGTATGCCTCTAAAGAAAAAAAGTGGGGCTTTCGAGTTACTCCAAAGAGATTACACGAGCACGCGCATTCAACTGAGAATGGTCTGAAGCATGCACTGCATAATTATCACGGCGGCGCGGTGATAGTAACCCCTACTGGCTATGGGCGGAGGCATCAAAGAGTATGCGCGGGGGTCAAGCTGTCCACACGCCGGACAGATCAGATCTCTATTCATGATATTATGTCTTTGAGGGCAGACAGATCCCTGGTCCATATGATCTGCGTGGTCCACCCTGGTCCATATGATCTGCGTGGTCCACCCTGGTCCATATGGTCTGCGTGGTCCACCCTGGTCCATATGATCTGCGTGGTCCATAGATCAAGATGCCGGGCGAGAGCCGGATGATCTGAATGATCTAGCACATGTTTCCTGGGTTGGATCTGTACTACACAGATCCTGCACAAGATATCAGAACGACAGAGATAGGATCTAGATTTATCTTGATCGTGATCTCTCCGATGTGTCAAGCTGTCGGAAGCTCCCTGCCGCACTCTAGTGGAAGGGGAAAACCTGTGTTGCTTTGCCCACGAAAAATATTTTTTTAGTCTTATATATGAAGAAATTTACACCTGGAAGG
Source organism: Laminaria ephemera (assembly GCA_036873875.1). Classification (NCBI taxonomy): domain Eukaryota; class Phaeophyceae; order Laminariales; family Laminariaceae; genus Laminaria; species Laminaria ephemera. The sequence goes on along the minus strand of JAYJMJ010297397.1, from coordinate 5,615 downwards.
CACCTCTACCACCGTTTTTTTGTTGTACCAGATTTCGTAATTCTGCCACAACTCCAGCGTCACCTCTCATCGAAAGGCGCACCACCCTGCGATGGACTCTTTGGTGCTCTCACTACAGTGTGGCAAAGCGGCAGCAGTTTTAGTGCCCTCGAAGGACCGCGACAGTGTGTAGCTCAAGTTTGAAAATGTGGTTCCAGGTCGTTGGATTTTCTCCTTCTAATAGTGTGGCCAAGTTATTTTTTTACTCCTGTAGCGATGAGCAGTGCCAGCACGTATGTACGAGTAATTTTTGGGGAAAAAAAAATCTGTGATCTAGCGCTACCACACTACAACGCAGTGTTTTTTGTCCACATTTCTTTGTTTTTTGAGGCACGTCTCAAGCCAACAGTAGTATATATGCGGTGCCCGTAAATAAGTGTGTGGTATTTAGTATGGAAATGGCCAAAAAATGTACGTACCTGGTATGAATTATAATATGGTCGACATTTTTCCCGAAAATATGTTTTTTGCCTGACTTTTTCCGGACAACTTCCATACAGGTCGGCCCGGGGTTGGGGTTGGGGTTAGGATTAGGGTTAGGATTAGGGTCGAGGTTAGGTTTTCTGGCGTGTTATCCAAAACCCCTTCTCGTAGTACTGGAACCACACGCCGTACACACAAAATTTCGTTTTTTCCTTTTTGTATGCTATATGTTTCTTTACATGGCCTGCATAGAGGCAACACACGCCGTACACACAAAATTTCGTTTTTTCGTTACTGTATCCTATATGTTTCTTTACATGGCCTGCATAGGCTGTTGTGCCGCATTTTTTGTTTTGTGGGCAAAGCAACACAGGTGGGAACATAATTCAGCCGTTGGGTGGCGTTGCAACTTCGACGCCCCCACTGACCCCGCCTCGAACGGATAGGAAACCCCGAAGCAGGTGGGCGGGGCACTACCAATAAGATTATATACTTACCAATCTTCTCTTTTTTCCCGATTTATTATGCTTTTATGCTGGATAAGGAGCTTTAAAAAAAATGTTACCATGTTTTCCCTCGATTATGCTCGGCGATGCTCGGTTTTTTCGTGATTATGATACTTTCGTCCTCCTGAACAAGCCCGATTATGCCCAACTAATGGCTAGCGCAATGGATATAACCTTACAAGGCACTCACTTAGCGTTGTGGTGCATGAGGTTGTATTCCCAGAGGCCGTCCTGGTGGCCGTACGAGTACCTGTAACGCCATCGCAGTGGAAACCCATGGAGGGGCGAGAGGTGGGGGGACGGGGGCTGGTTAAGGCGGTTCAGTGAGTTGGAAAGAGAAGGCGGCCCCACAAAAGGGCAGTTAAAAGCCTATGATACCAGGTATGTAGATATTTATTACCATGCCCAAATGACGTCGACGAGAATGCCAACCAAAACAGGGGGTTTGACGGTCTTAACCCCTCTACAACTGTTGCTGGGGAGAAACCGCTTGGAACTACAGTAGTATACAGTAGTGTACCATAACGTCTTCGGCCCAAGGATCAGTATCCAACGGTCTTCTTCGCCCTTCAAAGCCGTGCATCAGATGCCGTCTCAGCCTAACCAATGTCATGCCCGATGATAACGATCAAAACAGACAATAGAGAGATGGCGAGAGAGATGGAGAGAGAGAGACGCCGTCCCAGCCCAAGCAATGTCTGCCCGATGGAAAAAACATCAAACACTACAATAAAAAAACAGAGAGAGAGATGCCATCCCTGCCCAATCAATGTCATGCCTGATGATAAAAATAATAAAAAGACGGACAAAAAAAGAAAATAAAAAGAGGGCGAGAGAGACCCCCCATGTCATACCCGATCATGAAAAAATGATAAAACGACGGAAAAGAAGGAAAATAAATTACTCACATGCCGAAGTAGTTGTTGTGGAGGTTCGAGAACCGGATGTTGCCTCTTACGTTGACCGACTCGAAGATGTGCTCGTTCGAGAGATCCTTGCAGAACCCTCGCACCTGGCCGAGTAGAGTAAGTTAAGTAAGAAAAGAGTAAGTCAAAAGCACCAAAGGCAAGTAATAAGTAAAGACAATGAAAGTGGGTGAGTAAGCAAGCAAGTAGGGTGAGTGCGTCGTCCCTTCTCCCCCCCCGGTACGTGCCTTCATTTTTATCGAGCAGAGGGTTCAGTACTCCCAACGCTCGTCGAATTTTCATCGAATTTTGCTAACTCACGCTATAACGCTTTCCGCGAGTCAATTTTTAGCACAAGAAAAAGTCCCTACGAGTACGAGTGTGCACTCGGGGGGGCTCGAACCAGCGAAATCGACCTTAGTGGTTACGAGGTTGACCCACTAGACCATCGGGGACGCCGATATCATGGCTGAAGCAAGTCGTACATTCGCCAAAAAATACATAAAAGTGAACTCGGAAGCCAATGTTATTGGCGATCGACGCAGAAGTTCATGCTGCCTGCGCATGGTCGGATGGCGAACATAGTAATAACAAAAAATGGATTGTTTTCGGGGTTCGGGGGAGAGAAGAAATAGATAGATAGCACGCAAGAAAAACAAGAAGTGTCGTGGTCACAAGCTACCGGCATAAAATGCGTTGAGATGCCAAACAATTTGAGCACACGCAACCACCAAGGAAGATTCGATAAATGCACAAAAATAATTGTGGACTCGGTTCAATCGCTCCGGATAACCCGCGTTTTGGGGACAATAAGTTACTGGGAAATAGAGAAGAAACAAGCTTTGCGGCACGAAAAGTGAAAGGGTTCATTTACGAAACTAACGAAGCTTTATCTAGTAGCTACAACTGGATTCAATACTGTTTCCTTCGCCTTCAGGCAAGGTGCGAGTACATACAGTGTACCTGTCTGTGCAGTCCAACTTCGAACGAACACTCCTGTCCCCCTTATCGGGGTTATGTGCGTACGCAGTAACGCAAAAACTGGCGACTATACACGAGTCAGCCCGATTTATTCTGTTTTTTTTCCTGGGGCATTCTTCCACTCCAGAGTGACTGGAGCCCGTCCTGTGACCACGGACTTGATTGTGGGAGTTAATGTGAGAACAACAACAACAACAACAACAACAACAACAACAACAACAAACAACAACAAACAACAACAACAACAACAACAACAACAACAACAACAACAACAACAACAACAACAACAACAACAACAACAACAACAAACAACAACAACAACAACAACAACAACAACAACAACAACAACAACAACAGCAAACAACAACGTTCTACCACCCCTATGGCACCCGTGATTATCAACAAGTCGTCTAAACTGGTTGTGCTGCGCGTTCTTTGCCTGAAAGTTTTTGGATGACGTCTGTTTACAATTGAGGAGATGGGCACAGAATGACATATGTACGTTGTAAACTCTCTTGATCGTTCTATATACCTTCAATGTTCACTTCACAACAACCCTGTCTCACACTGCCTCTGCTCTTACCTTGTAATACTTATTCAGCTCAATCAAGCAGTCTTCACGTGCTCTCGCTGTCTGTCTTCCTGTTATCTCGTTTCGGTCTCAGAAGTCGCCTCGCTTCTACCTCAGATGGCTCTCGCGCGATTTGTGAGAGACGCACGGGCAGCATCGTACCCCTCTAGCATGTGTTGTGCGCCCACCACCACACGTTACATTTCCTATAAGAGATAAAAAAAAAAAAAAAAAAAAGAGTTACTTGCTGACTACCCAATTAAAGTGCAGGTTTTAGTTCAATCACATGCTTGGCGCGTGCCAGGACATTAAATCCCAAATCGACACTACAGTCAGTACTGCAATAATTCTGAAAATTATCCCAGACTAACCCCAAGTAGTTTCCCCCCCCAAAAAAAATGTGGGCGCAGCTCTAAAGAGCTTTATGTGACCTCCATGATCTCGGCTCGTTCCTGGGACCAATCCTACTACTGCTCTTCTTTACAAAAGAATCACTGCTGGGGACTTATCGAGTACTGTGCGCAACGCTTTACGTAGGAACATAGGAATAAGAAACACCATTCCCATTATACCGTATATTATTATTATGATTATGATTATTATTATTATTATTGCCCTCCGACAATGCAGCGTGGATGCCGTTCCGATATAAATAGAATATCCTTCCGTCAAGCAGTAGTTTCATAGTAATGGTATCTAGGCACAGGCGTAGACTTTTCTGGGCCTTTCCTGTTGCTTAAACAACAGCACAATGAAGAATATGTAAACGAAAGAACAAAAAAAAGGGGGGGGGAAATAAGGAAGGAGAGACCAGAAAAGAAAAAGGAAAAAGGCAAGGAGAAAAGAAGGAAGGAAAAATGGGCAGGGAAAGGATTACTGCCGTATATAAAAACGACTTCAAATACCTCAGCTGCTGTGAGTTCGACCAGTTGATGAGTAGTCGATACTCCTCTTCGCAAGTTGCATGATACTTCGGCCGCGCGTTTATATGATGAGAAGAAGGAAAAGTGTGCGCTTACTTACTACCTGGCCGTTTGCGTTCCAGGGCATTTTCGCCGTTGTTATTCCCCCGTTACTTGTTGCTTGCCCCGGGGATAGTACAATGGTAGTAGCCCCTTTTGGTACTCGGGGAAAAGTGCAGGACACCGGTTGTTAATAATAAGAAACAGGAATGAATGCTGGCTCAGGCGGGTTTTCTTGGAGGAGACAGGGCCAACGTTTTTTTTTTTCTGGCTCCTCACTTGAGGAGCTCTAAACCTCACCCAAAAAAAACTAATTTTGAGAAGAACGAAAGTGCACCCCCCGATGAACAAACCTATGGTCTAGGTGTTGAAAAAAAAAAAAAAAAAAACATCATGCAAAACAAGAAATGACATTCCGACGATTTTGGGTTAAGAAGCCCCCCCCGTCAGTCAGAAATAAAAAAATAAAACGAAAAGTGCTACCTCTATCGTACTATTAGTAGCACGTACTTCAATGCCACGGTATAGGTGCCACGATTTTTTTTTTTCTGAGACTCCTTCCTCACTTGTGGGAGCTCTAATCCTCTCCCAAAAACTGATTTGGGGGGGGGGGGGAAACCAAAAGTGCTACGACCCTGATGAACAATCCCATGGCCTACAGTAGGTATACAACTAAAATTATTGCTGCAAGAAAAAAAAAAAAACAAAACATGAAATTCCGACGATTTTTGGGGTATATATAAGGAGCCCCCCGTCATTCAGAAAACGTTTCAGACAAAAAAAAACTGGTGCACCTCTATCGTAGCAAATGACACATGCTACTAATATTACTAATAGTACTAATAGTACTAATAGTACGATAGAGGTGCACCCTTGACACATGCTACTATTACGGGGGTACATAGTAATTAGGACCAAATGTAGTCAGTAAAAATAGGGGAATATAGAGCTTTTTTGTGTATCGTAGGTCCTGATTACTATGGTCCTCCGTAAAAGAACTCTCCAACGGGGGTACATAATAATTAGGACCAAATATAGTTAGTAAAAATAGGGGAATATACTTCGAAGTAAAGTTTTTTTTCGTGTATCGTAGGTCCTGATTACTATGCTCCTCCGTAATAATAGTACGATAGAGGTGCACCCTTGACACGTGCTACTAATAGTACGATAGAGGTGCACCCTTGACACATGCTACTAATAGTACGATAGAGGTGCACCCTTGACACAT